>JAHWFP010113467.1:65561-75659 GCA_023313725.1 Lithobius niger
TGAAGCTTTTAGTTAATTTTGATGCAGAAAAACAACGATTTAAGGGACTAAAACATTGATTTCTCTAAATGTATGACGTTTTTAGTAAATTTCTAGCAGAAAAATTACGATCTAAAATTCTTTAAGGTCAGAAATTGTGGAAGAACTTAGTTGCAGCCCCCCCTCCTCCCCAAGGTGGGGTGGCTGTGACTAGGTAATTTTACTATTTCTGACCTTAAAGTATTGAGGGGGGGGGGGGGATGGGCCGTAGCTTTGCCAGGGCTGTTAATAGTCGATTTATGACATTTGATTCGATTAGCGGATGAATTTTATTTCTGAGCACAGTAGTTTAAAGTTTGCTGAAGATAATCGTTGTCATCCTTTAAAAGGCCTCGTCATCAGCGTCCTCATTGAGACCTATTTTTGTTAAGGTTTATGTTTTAAGTGCTGGTTGCCATCCGGGACAAGGACAAAACACGACAGACATGGCGAGGCAAAACAAGCTGGGGGGGGGGTCTCGTTTTGCCCCACTTTAATATTTGACAGAAATCTGTCAGATGTAGCTACCGTTACCGGTATTAGCGTGCCGTTTTTTAGTTGCCTAATAATGATAAGAGTAGCTGTAGTCCCGACATAACATACGCCGGTATAGCCGGTTCCCGAGTACCTAATTACCGGGCGGACTGGCGCCGACACCCGCCCCCCCCCCCCCCCCCCCCCCCGAGTCCTCCTGTCTCCCTCCGCCACATTCTCCCACTGCATGGTCAGATTGAGCCACCTCTCTGGTCAACCCTTTCCCCTTTCTCGCTTGAACTTCAGTAACACACACACATATGATGAATTTGCTCAGTGCCACCTAAGCTTATATATATATATATAGATGATCGGAGGTTTCCCGGTTAAAATTCTCAGGGTTGGCTCGTCCCTTTGTCAGATATTTCTTCTTCTCAAAAAAAGTCTGGTAATGTTCAAAATTGAGCCGGTTCAGCCACACGAGCATTCAATTGCTTCGGTTAACTTAAGGCTCAAAGAAATTAATTTAAAAAAAAAATTACAGTGTTCAAAAGCAAAAATAATATTAAAAAAAAAAAACCCTTTAATGCAGCAGTAAGGTTTCACGTGAAATAAACACTACAGCAAAATTGTGGCATCTGAATCCTTAGGAAAGTTTATTCAAGTCCCTTTTCTGTTTTGACTTTGGTCGCGGCTAAAATTTACCTTAAACGTCAAACGAGTTCGTTTTTCTTTCTTTTTATATACGATTTTCGGCTATAATATGCCGAGTCCTTCAACGAAGTCGGTAATTTGTGAGTTTTAGCACGAAACTCCTTTCCATATTTAATTCCTGGAAAAGAGTTGGAGTGCTAAAACGCAAAAAATTATCGATTTCATACAAGCACGAGTGACATTCGGTGTGAGAATTTTTGTTTTCTTTCCGCAAGACGACTCTGTGTAGTTAATATCAAATTAGGGTTTCCATTTCGATTTACGCCATTTCTCTTTTCGATTTGCTAAGTTTAGTTTAACGATGTTTACGATATTTTTTTTTTCAAATTTAGCGTAGATGTATACCAACCTCCATTGCATTTTGTCATCGTGGCTGTAATTTAGTTTTCTTCAGCGTTGTATTTTGTATTAAGTAGGCCTAAACCTCGTTTTTCTAACGCCGTTCATAAACGAAGTTAATCCGAAACCTGACGAGAAGCAGCTTCGTGTTTCCGTAAGATTCCGACAATTCACGAAGGTGACGTCATTTCCCTAATGTGGGCATAACGAGAAAAGGAAAGCAAAAACGGCTTCATCTAAGTGAGATATAATGTTTAGATCTGTGGTTTGTTTGTCGGTGACCATTCAGCGATGAGTAAACCTTTGATTTATATAATTACTGAGCAGAAAGGTGTGATCGCTTCAGGGTTAAGTTGAGCATGGAGCTCGTTTTAAGGAAAGAAAACAAAAATTCTCGATGAATAATAATAATATAATAATAATAATAAAAACAGGTTGAAAACCAAGTTGAAGATGATTTGGAAACAGGCAGGGCAAAGGATGCCACTTACGCCAGCCCACGAATTTGAAAAGTTTAAAATTTAAACAATAAAAGGGCCGGTTGGAGCTAAAGACTTCCTGGATTTCAACGGTGGGGGAGGGGGTGCAAAATGGTCCCTAAAACAGTTCTTTGGTTATAAAGTGAAAACACTTGTGTTACGAATATGTTCATGCATCCCCCCCCCCCCCAATAAAAGCGCGTAGTGATTTCGATTCAAAAGTGCTCTCGTAAGCTCGAGCTGGACGTGCTTAGGCTTGTTGGAAAAGTGACGATGTATTCTTTCCATCCATCTAATTGTTATTTACGCGTGCACTGTTTGTCGACTCTTTAGGATCGAAGTCAAGTCAGAAAGACCCTAATCACGCTTGAAGACCGCAACATAATGGTGAAAAGACAGTTTGCTCTGGCGGGGCACTCCAAGCTGCGACAACCCGACAGAAAATTTTTTTCAGCAATCTATAGCCTAGTTCGAAAGACTACTAATTTAAAGCTATGTCCCTGGGTCCAGGTAAGTCGAAAAAAAAGGCAAATCAACCTTTCCTCGTACGATTTGTTTGTCGTAGCTAGGTATCTGAAGAAAAATCAGTTTTTTTCGTTATAAAATAAACAGCAATTGTGCAAAAATGCATAATTTTGCACACTTTATTCGCAATTAAAAAAGTTGCGACGGCGCGAGAGGCACGCAGCGTGTGTCCGGCGCCAAACGTGGGAGGAAAATGTGTTTTGTGTCTGTGTTGCAGCCACGTGTGGGATGTCTTTTAAGTCTCGCCGCTGATGACCCAACTCATTTATGCAAGAGACGCTATTTGTCATCGCTAAAAGCAAGAATCTCCAGATGTGGGCGATCCTGGAATTAACTACTATGCTGAAACTAGTTTGAAAGGAGAATTTCACTTTGACCTTTGACACCCCTCTTGACCAGGTCAAGGCTCGTTCTGAAATTCACATTGAGCACGACCAAGCTACAACTCCAAGGAAGCCTCCAAATTTTACTAGTGTCGTCAGGATTGGTTAAGTTTTCTAGTAATTAGTTTTCTAGTAATTAGGCCTATATACAAATATATATTTTTGTTTGTTTGTTTAACTTGTAAAGAAAGGGTAAAAATGATGGAAAGCAAGTCGACTCGATTAGTGATAAATTAAAAAGTAAATTTGAAAGTGTTAAAAAATGTGAAAAACGAAACTGGTGAAAAAATTTAAAATTTGGTTTGGATTTTATTATAAAAAAAATAATTGCATCGCACAATAAATACATTTAGCTCCGCTACGGTTGAATAAAGATAAAATTCAGTTTGAGGATCTCATTGAGTTCGAGGAGTTTTGTTATTTCGTTTTGACTACCGTAATGTCGATGTTCTTTTGTTCGAGGCGATACCCAAAACGCAACGTGCGCGGGCTTCCGAACTCCATGGACCTTGCCTGCTTGACCTCTCTGTTCAGTTTGCCTTTCTCTCCAAGCAACTCACTGTCGCCCTGAATTTAATGTATTATCTTGTAACAATCTTGGACAATAACAATGTAAAAGTATTGTAAATCAATTCATGATCATTGTAAGGTCGAGGGTTGCCATGCCAACAATGTAACCATGCTGTTTAAGGGCAACAATTGCCCAATACCACTCCTCCCATTCCAATCCAACCAAGCCAAGAGTAAGTCCTAATTTCGATTGCCTAACTAGAAATTGTCCTCCCTATTTGTCCTCCCCTTTGCCCCAACTTAAGTCATCATGCCCCCAATATTCTCACTGTAATTCACCCCATCACATCTGTAATTAAGCAGGGTTACATTAAAGCAGGCGAGCTACGACATCAAATTATCCTGAACTAGTAAAACATCTTTGGCAAACTTCTGTTTAATTACTGTTCACAGCTTCACTGTTCCACCATGCATTAATTAACCAACCCAACTCATTCACTCCGCCCGAACGTAGTCCCGTATCACTGCAGTCGAAATCTGCAATTCCTAACGGAAATGTAGATAATCTTGATACTAGAAACGTTCGAATCCACCTGAAGTCTTCAGTTCTGGAACCGACAACAAAGAGGCCGATGAATAAAATCTTAAAATCTCGTACATGTACACCTTATGATTTCGGAATCGAAAATCTAGCAATCTCTGCAAATCTGTAAACCTCCTCAAACCTCTGCAATTCGTTTGGTATTGCTCCGTGCAAATTCAGTTCGAAAGACCGAAATAAAAACTGAAACGACAAAATCTTTACGGGAGCAAAAGCAAAGGTCTCGAAACGTTGGCCCATCAAAAGCATTTGTCTTTCATTGCCTGACTACTCGCAAAAAAAAGGAAGAAAAAATATAGGCATATGAAAAGAAAGTAAACGTGGATGTTGACCGAACGTCTCGCGTCCTTGCTGGACGAGGTTTTAAACTCATCCAATCCCAAGTCAGCAAAAGTGTTCAATAATTGATGAAGAAGAATGACTCAAATCTCTTTAACTACTTCAGTTTACATCCCACGTCCTTCTACTCCACGCTCTTCAGTGGACTAAAAGTAGTTGCGGTAAACATGGACGCAGAAGTCTATTTGAAGAGAATCCCCCGTTGTTTGTAGTCCACTTCAACCTCGTTTGCAGCAGTTTATTTGCGTCCAAGTGGCCTACCTACCTAACTGATGAGCAATGACCACTCTAGGCAAACAAGAATGGAGTTTCTATGGTGTACGTACTTGTGGTCAGGGACGAAACAGAAAACAATGGGAAGAAAATTCTAGCGTTTAGACGAAACAAGTTTAAGTTCTAAACAGTATCACGCGAGCTTGTAAAGTTCCACATAGGAACGAGAGGCTTTGGCGGACATGTAAGATCTATCCTAGCGTACAAGGGGGCTTCGCATTGGGATACTTGGGGCACGTGCCCCCTCCCTTTCTTTCTTTTAGGTGGATAAAACTGAAGAAACACAATTAAAACAAAGACAAACATCATTAAAACAAATGTTAGGTCGCTACGGAAGTGGACGATTATTCTCAAGGCACAATCTTCAATCCTAATCCTATCCTTACTGCATAGCTAGGGGACTATGCACAAAGCGTTACATATTAGGCTTCAGCCGAATTTATCCTTCGGCTAAACCTCGTAGGCTCCAGAGACCTAACTTTCAGTCAGATCCACAACATTAACTGGCGATCTAGTTCTCAGGTAGCCGTATTTATGATCTTGCCTATTGCGTTACGTCATGTGACGGTCTTACTGGTGCGATCCGGTTCCAACTGGTTTGACAATGGGACTCGGTCGCTACTCGGCTGTTGGCACTTGGCCAACCAACATGTGTGTGTGCTCGGTAGTTAGCAGCGTGCAACACCCATGTTATAGGCAAGGTGTACTACGGAGTGTTGGCCCCCTTGAGTTGCGCATTGCCGTACACGTAAGCCATTACAGAAAGACAAAAAAAAAACAAGTGAACAGAACCACTAAAACAAAGGCAAAAACCATTAAAACAAATATAAAAACCATTAAAACAAAGATAAAAACCATTAAAACAAAGGCTAAAACCATTAAAACAAAGGCAAAAAATATTAAAACAAAGATAAAAACCATTAAAACAAAGATAAAAACCATTAAAACAAAGATAAAAACTATTAAAACAAAGGTAAAAACCATTAAAACAAAGGTAAAAATCATTAAAACAAGGGCAAAAACCATTAAAACAAAGATAAAAACCATTAAAACGAAGATAAAAACCATTAAAACAAAGGCAAAAACGATAAAAACAAAGCCAAAAAACAAATTAAAACAAAGGCTCTGAAGTATTAACGTTGATTTTGAGGGTTGGAAAAATGATGACGTGTTACTAGCGTGTCGTACTTCGAGCCGTACTTCGAACAAACCCACTTCGAGAGCTTGCACGGAGTTTCATTCTTCGTATATTCCTGCTGTTAGAATCCGGCCGTTCTGATTGGTTGGGCTGTAGGATGTTTATCGTTTCCACGCGAAGCGCTGCCCACCACAGTTCTGATTGCTTACTGCCACAGGTACCACTACCAGATGTTTATGAAAATATATTAAAAAAACAAAAAACAGTAGTGCACATTATATACTAAATATATCTCGACGTTTCCGACACAAATGCACCCGTTTTCAAGTTTAGAAGTCACCTAACAAGCTTCATACGAGTACTAAATAAACACTAATAAGGACCATGATAACGGCAGACACACATGCTAAATTTAAAATTTAAAATCAAGAACCTATATGCAATGCAGGACGGAACAGCAAATTTAATTGCCGTAGTGAGCCCAACGAAACGACCGATTCCCGGCGATGCATTAGTTCTTGTTCTTAAATATTAAAACTTAGCCTGTGTTTCCGCAATTTGATGCTTTTGAAGCCTTCATGATGCTTTTTAATGTTTATTTTGTTTTCATACGAAGCCGTTGAACTGAATTCTTTCTCCATTGAAAATGGGGTTCATAACATTAAAAAGCATGCAATGCAATTTTTTTTGTTTCTTTCATTTTTTTTTGGGGGGGGGGGGGGGGGGGAGGTGAATACAAAGTGTGAAGGGTTCTGTTGGGTCTCGTCCTCGTATCGATTGTGTCATGTCAAAGATCCTGAGCTTTCTGCTGGGATTCCTTCAGCTAAATTGTCCCTCTCGTTGTCTACAGTAAGGCGGATAACCCGGTTTGGGTCCGGATCCTGTAAGTAATAACAACAAAAACAACAACAATAACAACAAAGTGTGAACAAAGCGTTATCACGCGAGCTTGTACAGTTCCACGTAGGAAACAGGGGTTTTGGCGGACATGTAAGATCTGTCCTAGTGTACAAGGGGGTCTCGCATTGGAGAACTTGGCGCACGTGCCCCCTCCCTTTCTGCCTTTTAGGGGGTTGAGCTGGAGGTAAGAGCGTTGCAAGAATATAGCCCCCCCCCCCCCAACTTGAGTAAAAACGTTTACTGCGGTCCTGCTCTCAGCCGCAAGCATCACAAACCCAAAGGGTGAACTCCCGTTTCGCCAAATCCCGTTTCCCCCCCCCCCCCCCAAAAAAAAAGAAGATTAACAGCTTAACCCCCAGCGGCCAATCCGTTTTGCCAAAACGAATTTGACAAAATTTTACGTAATACACGAAATTTAATACCTTATTTCTATGTAATGGGCCTTTAAAAGGGAAACATTTAACAAAGACAAGCAGTGGTAGAATAATACGAATTGATTTATTAGCGTTTTGAATAGTTTTGTTATACATATGATGGTTACAATCCTCGTTTTGCAGAATCAAAATATTCTTTAAAAAATTGAACATTGCAGACGTTAAAGAGGCGTGCCTAATTGTAAGTCATTTGTGATTAGCTACGATTTTTTATGTTATCTGTTTAGCCGCAGCGAGAGTGGTGGCACGTAATTTGAAACAAATTATTCTGCAAAACGGGTGTTTGTCTATAAATGGCTGACCATTATCATCATGTTATAAATATTCGTGTTTAAATGTTTTAAATGTTTCGTGTGCCAAAAAAAAGTTTGTGAACGGTGTTTGGCGAAACGGGATTTGGCGAAACGGGATTGTCCCCTGAGGCAAAATCTGTTAATCTGCTTTCTTTTTGACGAAACGTGATTTGACGAAACGGGACGTAACCAACCAAAAACCATCGCATGTGCAAGACGTGCCGGGTTTGATCCCAAACTCGGCCACGCCTGGCATTTTCGGGACGATAAGGGCCCTGTGATGCCTCGTGCTCGTGTCGATTGTGGCATGTAAAAGATCGTAGAAATATCCGATTGGAATTACCTAGCAAAATTGTCCCTCTCGCCTTTTGGCGCCGTGGTTTCGGCTGGGAGCGCGTCAAACCTCCCCCCCCCTCCCACACCCACGAGTAAAAAAAACGTAATGCGGTCCTGCTCTCAGCCTCAAGCATCACAAACCCACTGCCTTCAGTGTTAACGGCTTCGATGTGGGAGTCTTAACAACAGAGCGTGGTTTTAGAATAGTAAATTCGAGTTTAACAAGCGTAGAGGTACACGAACGTGTGCCTGCGACTTTTTTTTTTTTTTTTTTTTTTATTATTTTTTTACTACTCACTCGGGGGCAAACTTTCTAGTGCAAGCCGCCTGCTTGTAACATTACGCAAAACGCCCACAACTACCGAAATATAGCACTCCCACGCGTCATTAGCACAGCGGCGTTTCTTCCCACAACGGCGAAAATGACGGCGACCGAGCCCCTCAAAATGGCGCCTACTTGCTGGGCTTCTCCTGTCGCACGCTTCTCGTAAAAACGCCTCCGAATTCGCCTACGTAGATTTTTTTTAATTTTCTTCGTCATCGGCGTTCTGCGGATCGTTTGGCGTGAGGTGATGCGGTGTTGAGGTGCAATAAACGTCGGAGTGTGGGCGGATATCGTATACGTCTTGGAGGAATACAAGGCTCTTCAAAGAGTTGCGTAAAAAAAAGATTCGAAAGTCATCTGCATAAATTTTCCTTTCTGGTTGGTGAGATAACAGAGCAGTTAAAAAATTGAAATTTTTTTTTTATTCTTTTAATTTTAAGCTGTAATCCTGTTAGTCCACCTTACCACGCTGATGTCGGCTTTTTTTTTTCTTATTAGGTTTTAAAAGCCTCGTTGTCAAGCTGTGTTGCGAGCGCCGGTCGCCCTTCTGTGGGACCCTCACAGGGGGTTCCGAAAACGTGGAAATTGCGTACGGCATTTGCGAATCAACTGTAGGGGTAGATTGGGCAGGATGAGATAATCTTCAGGGACACTGAATGCTTTAATTACGGCAGAGAATGCTGCTGTAACTCAATGGACCTTGTCTGCTTGACGTCTCTCAGTTTGCCTTTCCCTCCAAGCAACTCACTGTTGCCTCAATTAATCCTCCCTGTTTTCCTACTTTTGACCAATTTAAGTCATCATGCCCCCAAACTTTCCACTATAATTCACCCAACTTCACGTTATAATTTGGCAGGGTTACACCAAGACAGGCGACCATATGACATTTATGATTAATCCTGCACTATATTAAAACATCTATGGCAAACTTCTATTTAATAGGAAAATTGGAAATTAGCCAATAGCGAAAATTATACACTAGGAATAATTTATAGCGATTTATGTCTATTTATTTCTATTTAATTGAGCAGCGTCATGTGACGTCATAGCGGCTACAAGTGAGATAGCTGCAAGGGGCACTAGATTAAAATGGAGGGTTAAACCACGGCACTTCTATAGTCAAGGCAGTGCTTTGAGAGCGGATTTCATAGGCTTAAAAAAACGTTGTTTTTTCCAATCCCTTATGCTGCGAGGTTGTAATCGGAAAAGAAAACATTCCACTTGCTTAAAATTGTCAGCAACTGCCAACAAATCGACAAAAATCGTGCATAGGCCTAAGAAATCCACTCTTAACAGCATTGTCTTCAGTAAGCACGCCCTTCTTTTTCCCCTCCAGTGATCCTTGCAGCTATCCCAGTTACTGGCTCCAGCATAGAGTTATATATAATTATACAACGTTGTGTCACTGCCCTATTACTTTCTCATAACTTCATTGTTCCACCAAGAATTATACCCAAACCAATTCATACTCATTTCGGCCAAAACGTATAGTCTCGTATCCCCTGCATAACTGGATTTCCAAATCGCTGACAAAATTTAATGTTGATTTGCAGAGGGTTTTTGCTGATTTGCAGATATCTCTGGGGATCCATCTGGGGATGTCGCATGAATTTGCGCTGATTTGATCTGATTTGCGGAGTTGAAGACGTGTGCAGATTTTCATACGGATTTGCGCGGGTTTGCCCCAATTTACGTGTATTTGCACTGATTTGCAACGATTTGCAGATTTCGTGGGATTTACTAATACATTTTCAGATTTCACATGGATTTGCAAATCCGAAATCAAAAGGCGAACGAGATATCACTGCTTGTCGGGCCCTTTCAAACCCTCGGCTCTAACCACTAACTAAGTTTTAAAGAAACAAGCAGCTGCAGCAACTACCTGGCCGCAACCGGTCTTCGATCTGTATACTTTTCCACCATTTTCGAATGTGTTGAGGCGCACACCTCTATCGAACGCTGCAACAGCGATCTCTTATTATGTAATCTAAAAGCAGTAACCATCACAATTGCCGCT
>JAHWFP010113468.1:7412-36697 GCA_023313725.1 Lithobius niger
ACAAGGTCTAATGAAGTTTAAACGACCGCACTGTGTACCGTAATGCCATTTATTATCATATCATCCAAGGTAAAATAAAAGCTATTTTGTCTTTTTGTACTGTAAATAAACTACCTTTATACTGATTATCTTTTGGCATGTTTAACGGTTGGTACCGTAAATAACCAGCAGTGCACCACTGTTCGTTCGTGAAAAACTCCATTCCTAGTGCAGGCTCGAGCAGCTTATCGGTAAGGCGCTCCAAGCGACCTTCAGTTTGTGCACAAACAGAAATTGACCACCACTGAGTAAGCGATCAACCACACGATGCTTGAACGCAAAACGAAATTGACTGCTATTAATTACAAGTTGGTTTCAAAATTCGATATTAACAATTAAAACAACTGAAATCTTGAAACAAGAGCTGCAAATTTTCATGCCCTTGCAGAGATCCACGGCAAAAAAGTGGTAAATTGCTATTTTCAACTCGATTGTCACATATGTATCACTGCAGCGCGAGTAGGTGAATGTTTGGGCTTATTGAGAAAGAGTTTTTCTTTTACTTTAAGCATGCAAAAAACTTGTACAAACCGCACTGAAACGGACGTTGGCTCACCCTCATACCTGCTTACGTGCTTGAAACGGTGGTTGACTTTTGTTGCCGCCAAAATCATTTGTTTAACAGCAAGGACTTTCAGGTTTTGCGCCAAAACCATGAGCGGACGTGCAGGAGAACGTTGCCAGTATTGTTGGCCACGATTGGTTAAAAACTTTGTAACCAAGAACCGAATTGGTTAATGAAGTCATGTCATAATTGGTTGTCCGGTGGAGTTCTGGATCCGACCGGAGCATATAAAAGTCAAGGGCTTCAGAGCCCGATGTTCAATTCTCGTTGATTCTTGTGTTGAGAATGTACGTTATGTAATCCAAATCTTGTCATGATTATTCCGTATTAAACAAGGTTTGACAACTTCAACTTTACCTTCTACACATAACAGCACTCTCATGTAACCCGCAGGTTTGGTTTTTTAAGAAGTTACGGTACATGAAATGCTTTAAATTTCCTGAGTCACTTTAAAATTTTGGGACAGGTTTTAGTGTATCAATTGATCTCTTTCTCTATCTCCCTGTACCTTTTATTGTATTAATAAACTTGTTATTGTTATTTAAAAGGCAATTTATGGTAAAAATCTTAACAGGCTTTTTACTTTATTTTTTTCAAAGGGGACTTTTATGACGTTCTTAACGGAATAACAGTGAGCTTTAAAAATACATGTGGTTGCCTAAAGTATTTTTTTTTCCAGCAAAGTGAGAAAAAAGTATTCCTTGGAGAATAGCAGGGTTCGTACATTAACAGACGACACCATATTCAAGGTCGTTTCAAGGTTAGATTACGACCAATTTCAAGGCTCTTTGCACGGTATAAACTCTCAAAATTCCCTTTTAAATTCCAGTATTTTGCCAGATGTTATCTTTGTTTCCATTGTACTCTTAGCGAGGAAGTTAAACCGTAGCAAACAATGACAAACATTATGTCCTCCATTCCCCACCCAATAGGGAAAGAGGAATGCAGCGACTAACATCTAGTAAAACGGGACTGCCACAGCTGCCCCTACTGGAAAAAATTGCTTGCACTGCACAACACTGTCTGTAGTCCAATTCAAGAGGAGCGTTGTTCACAGACAAAATGGATTCGGCTAACAAATTATTTCTATTCAACTATGTAAATTTGATACCTAAATTAACATTACTATTATGGCATTAACCTCATTCTAAACAAGGTACACTCACAAAATTTACGGCTATTTCAAGGCTCTGACAAACAAAATTCAAATTTTCAAGGTTTTGCAAGTCTTGAATTTTTGGTTTTCAAAATTAAGGCTTTTCAAGGAATTCGAGGTTGTGTACAAACCCTGAATAACACAAAGGTGAACTTTGAATGTTAGGGCTCTTCTATCCCATATCGTATAGGCGCTGGTACCATGGTATCGGATCGGCCTAATCCCTCTTTAGCTGATACTTACATCCACCTATGGAAAATCTTCCGTAACCTGGTACCATGGTTACTAGGATGTTTCAGGGACCATAGGGATGGTTAAAGGAGAAGTTTACACATTAAAAGAGGAAAATACTTCGTATAACTGGGATGGTTTCTGTTGGTTACCGGAACACTACGAAACATTTTCTGTACGTGCTAACATTCGATAGGCCTACTGTGTAACTTTTTTGTGTGGCTGTGTACCACAAAAACCATAATTCTTTGTTCATTTTACGCAAATCTTGCGTAAGTTACGTTCTTTAACTTGAAAATGAATTATTACTTTACGCGAATAAAAGAGAAACAAAACACTCACCTCAATATGCGCATTGCAGTGTGGACAATTTTTGCTATTGGTTGTAAGCCAATCTTCGCAAAGCACTAAGTTAACTAATTGCTGAAGTTGTCGGCGTCCATACCGCTGTTCTAGACCTTTTTTATCGTCAGGACTTGCCTGCAGATATTCATCGCATAACTCACGTTGCTCACCTAATTAAAGAAATATTATCAAACCACAATAGTACTGCAGTAAAACTTTAGAAGTCACATGAAGACATCGGCGAAGTGTTATGAAGTCGAGCATTTCAAAATCAATTGTTGTTACCATTAACTGAGAAATATTTAGTATCACCCAAAAAATATACCGTAAATCCCTGAAATTAAGACCCCGGTCTTATATCCGAATATAAGACCATGCCTCGTATATAAGACCACGGTCTTTTAAGTGAACCTAAAATAGCACAGTGATTTTGTCTGTTACCAGTTATCAAACACTTAATAGCACTACTTTGTTCCAAAAAGTAAAAAAAAGAATTGGAATGGTACGTGCCCTACTTCAAGCCTGTTTTTAAAAAAATAAGCGACGGCATATTTGTTGTGGTGGTTGGTTTTTTTGTTGTCTAGCTTACGATTCATCTCCAACTTTGGAATCGAAAAGAGATTTGTGGATCGACCGAACCCAGTTTTACAGAATCCGGACCAGGTTCGGAGCTTTTAATAGGTTTCCAGAATAAATCCAGATCTCCACCTCATTTTTTGTTCTGTCCTCTAGCTGATGAAGGATAAGGAAGAACTTACCAAAATGTACTGTACCAATCCCATACTTTCTTAGTTACAACTTAACTTTCTCATTGTGTTAAATAAATTCACCTTAAAAAAGTTTTATTATGGCCTCTTGGTATTATTGGGAAAAAGACTGCAGTATGGAAATTCAGTTAGTTCAACTGGCTCTGTTCACTGATGCATTTTTAAAACACATATTTAAAGTTTTAATTTATTTTTATGCATAAATTCAATGTAAAAAATTATAATTTAATAATATAAATATGTACTCAGTTTAATTTTTTTTTAATGAGAGTTTAAAGTTAGTTTATGGAAAAGTAGCATGAAGATTTTTGCTGCTCGAATGCATAAGCATCTCTGCAACGCTAGCATGCTTGAAGATTTTCACTTCGCGGATACATTGGTTGCACTGGAATTCCAAACGAACGCACTATTTACATCCAACATGGCTGCTCATGGTGCAAGCACCACTCTAACGCTAGTCACAATAAGCAAGTAACCTAATGATAATAAAAACTTGGGAGTCATAAACGGATAGGAATCAACTATTAATGTATTCTGCTCCAGTAATCAGGATTTTTGTTGGGATTTATGGTCAATTGATGCAACCTACTCCAAGAAACGTTAGTGTCAATAGGTATAGTCTGTTCCACATTATGTTTTCAGAAAACTGACTGTACGACGCCACGTTTTCTTCCACTACGAGTGCAAAAACATGTAAATATCCCACTCGTAGACTGTAACAGTAACTCTGTATAGAGTCTGCAATATTGTGATATCGACATGTTTTTGCATTCATGGTGCAAGGAAACGTGGCGTCATACTGTTAGTTTTCTGCAAGCATAATGTGGAACAGACTATAGGTGGTCCATTGAAATTGGAAAGATCAACAAACTGATTAGGCCTAACGATATTGGCACAACGATGTAGGCTCAGAAAATTACAATTTAATTAATTTTCTGTTATTTTTTAAAATTAAAATACCAATTAAAAGCCAGTTTTGAGTCAGATTCAAATAAGATGGATAAAGCAGCTCGAGTTTTTAGTTAAGTTTAAATATGGTTGAAAAGAAGTTGTACATTTCGTTGTGAATTCAGTAATATTTTACCGAATCCGCCTGCAGATTCGGTCGATCGGTACCTCAGCGAAACGATCATACATTTTTTAAATTCAAGTATTAATTCTATAGGCCCAGAGAACACGTTTCAAAAGCATGTTTCGAATTTAAGACCATGGTCTTATAAACGAAACTTTTTCAGCAACACCTTGTACTCGTGGCGGTTTTTTTCGTTTTTAAGACCATGGTCTTAAATTCGGGGATTTACGGTAGTAATAAAATACATTTACCGTGCCAAAAACTTTTCATGTTTGCAAAATGCTTTTCCATGCAGTTAATTAAAAAATTTAAAGAAATATCTAGGCTACCATATTAATTTAATACTGTAAGCGAGAGCAGAGCATCATCAAAAACAGTCATTCATTATACTGTGAAACACTACGATTCAAACAATATCACACGAGACTCGCAAACGCACTCTTTCACAACGAAGATAGTATACTATCTACAAATTTTCAACTGCTAACTGAAGTCGTCATCAGGCACCTTAAAGATAAGTTCAAACTCTGTTTACATTTTGTGTTTTAATCTAATTCACAGTTCGAATTCGTAACTGCCGCTGTCTGTTGCCTACTGTGCAAGGCCAATCATGTCCTAATGTTACAAACCTGATTGGGAAAGACTTGCGAGAGAAGCTCAATGTTGAGTGGAACATTGTGTGTAAATAACGGCCCGCGGGATACAGTGGGGAAGGGTGTACTAATCGAGCGAATATAGTAGGCAGCAGACAGCGGCAGTTACAAATTTGAACCATGTAGCCTATTGGACTGATACAATTTAAATGATTTTCCTGTTTTAATCACCAGCTAGAAATGTTTTACACGAAGTTGTTTACCAGGCCATACTTACATTAATCATTGGAGTATACGCATGGACTACAAAATTTAGTCCCCAAGCACACCCACCAGAGAATTTATAGCCTTTTTTTAAATCAATAGTCTAACATTTAATAACATAAACCTATAAAAAACTTTGAAAGCAAGCTACAAAGACAAAATGAGTAATAAGCCGCTCTTACCCGGCCGCAATCGACAGGGAGCAACGCCATGGTAGGCCATCTTGCAGTAAATGCAAAAGACGTAGCCACAAGCAGCACAGGATGCAAGTGGACTTTCCGGCTCAAAGATGACAGGGCATTGACAACTTCGCCTCGGACAATACATCACATCTGACATCGTCTCTAGAGTCGTTGCTAACAAAAGAGTGTCATACTTTGCATAAAGGGGGGCATCCACCAATTCCCTTACCTTAAAAAAAAGAAAAATTCAATTGCAATCAGTTTTAAGAAGAGTACAGAGCAAACAAGACCGACACAGAAGAGACTGGTTGCAGAGATAATTTAAAGCCTAAAGGAAAATTATCAGCAAGTTAATTGCACGAGTTGTTCAGAAAGGAACCATAAAATTCATGCCTCTACAGTTAAGCCTAACCATTAGCCAATAGCCAGAGCAGCCTAACTCGACAAAGGCCTACACAAACTCCAAAACCAACCTCCCAAATTTCACCAATCACATTTTACTTAAAGGTTATGAAAAGTCAAAAGAATCTCAACAGACGTACGGCCAAGACAGACACCACTATGATCCGTTAAAATAACATTTCTCAATACAGCAAACCTAACATTTGCTGCTGGAAGTTTTAGCGAGCGAACGCACAAATACAACATCCTATTTCTAAGAACAGATACATAATAAATTGTACTGAGCCCATCTTTGAAATTGCGGAGCACAGTTAGCATCGACCTGCTGTCAATGCCCACGCGACTGTTTAGTTCCAAGATGGCCGTACTTGCTATGTAGGAAGAAGCGACAATGCCATGTGTTGGGAAAACCATGCAAAGCTTAATTTATCTTAATTTACGGATAAATTTACGAATTCGAACATTAAATGAGCGATTTAAGCTAGTGCTAAAGGGTAGTATTTTACAGACGCCTAGCAAGAAATTTGTTTTATAATTGGCCCTAACAAAATACTAAATTACGACCCCCTGTGAAGACACCAACAGAGCTCAAAATTAACGGCATGCAAGCGCAATAACTTATTCCTATCATTTTTCCTATTGTGGAAAAAACCAGTAATCAGTTGGCAGAATGGTATTTAAAAGCCATATTAAAAAGGAACTACACTATACCACTGTCATCTTCACCAGAAATCACAGAGAAATACGAATAAAGTTCTATATATTCTTCAGGCAGATGAACACAAAATTCGAAACGATCCCTAGTCTGTTGCACCACTCATCTCATTTGTGTGTTCAATCTGGATCGCCCACCGTTTGTTCAAGGCAGCTGCAAGCTCAGGCCTGACAAGTTGCTTAATGTCCATGTAGCTTGGGATCGCAACATTCAACCCAAGTGACACAGACTTAAAAAAAAATTGTCAGGCCTGAGCTAGGTGCCGTTTTGGACAAACAGTGGGCATTCCAAAGTGAACGCACAAATGAGACCAGTGGTGCAACAGACTAGGGATCGTTTCGAATTGTTTTTATCTGCCTGAACTATCTAGAACTTTATTCATATTTTCACGTGCAATTCTGATGAAGGTGACAGGAACTTCAGGAAGTCGTCAAAAATTTATAGCAGACGTTTAGTGTTCATCCTTGGTGGTATGGTGTAGTTTCTTTCAATATTTTCCTATTGGATGAGTCGTGTAAATAACCTGTACGTTCAATTCATATTCTTTGCAATGAATACATTTTATGCTTATTTCTTTTGTGGAATTTCTATCGCTCTGAACCCCTGTCTCTTGAGTAAAGAACAATTCTTTAAAAGGCTCGTTTCAATTGTGTTGGCCCAAGAACCCTAGTTTGTGTTTTTGTTGTTACGAGTCACTTTTAGACTCACTGTTTAAGGCCCACCAGACGGAAGAACTTGTAGTCTAATGCGAGACTGCACCAGTTTTCTTAAATGGGGACCTGGGTCTTCGAGGCATATTTTAACTGCAACTATTTTGTTTACTAGTGATAATACACATTCTTATTTTTCGAACAGCATCTAACCAACAGGAAGTTAGCAAACGGCAGCCACTGGCCAATCACACCGCCTAACATCGATCAAACGAGCACCGGTATTTTATCAGACAAACCTGTCAGCTTACATCCACCATGTCATTTTTCCCCCGATCAAATCATTTCAGTTCCTGGTCCTCGCAACATAATAAAAGTATGACAGAACTATATTTAGTAGGCTTAAATCAAATTCTAAACACATAAGACATACCTGATAGGCTGATAGTCACGTGATGCACGATTTGGCTTGCCAGTAATGCACCATGGTAACCTATGCATGCTTTGGTTACCAAGGTAACAGAACCATCAGCCAGCACAGTTAATATTCTAAGCAACTGCAGTGCACAAATTTTTAAATGCGACACTTAAACACTTAAAATCTGGTAATGTTCAAAATTGAGCCGGTTCAGCCATACAAGCATTAATTGCTTCCGCTGACATAAGACTCGTCAAAATTTTAAAAAAAGAAAAAAAAAAAAACGTAAATACTATAGGTGAAAAAAAATTAATAATAATTGTAGTAAAACTCGGCAATGTCCTATCATATCCTATTTTAAATCTAAGTAACAATATTGTCATTAAAAATAAAAAATGTAATTACTTTGGTTGATGTGTCATATCAACTACTAATGGCATGTCGATCACTTTGCAAGTTACTTTAAAATTGTGCGTAAATTGACATACGACGATCGTCCTACAACAATCGTCAGCTTTCACAGAGAGTTATGCTATTTTTGGCAAGTTTGTGATGGGTCGTTGGGAAGCAAAATACTTAGATGGCATACTTTCATTTAAAATGCCACTTCAGCATAATTTGGGCATGCCTATCGACAAAGGTTCTCAACCTCGAGTTACATTCCGAGGCTGATTAAAAAAAACCTCGATCCAGCACTTGATATTTTTCCAGCTTCAGAAGGTAACTCGGGGCTGAGAATCTCTAATGAAAAAAAAAAGCCCTCGTGACATTATTACTGATAAAATAAAGAGAGAATTTAAAACATCAACATTTTTTTAAAATCTTTGACTCAGGTTTGATGCCACCAGTCAGTAACTGTTGACTTTTACCTCGATGGCAAGGCTGATCCTTGTGAGGTGTCTTGCTAAGGGTTATATAACGGCTTCCGCTGCTGGTGATGAAAAACTATTTAATAATAAATGCCATACAATTTTTGGCAATTAAAAAAAAAAAAAAAGGAGCTTGTTTACCATTATTTCAAAGGTTTTAGCAAAATAACTTTAGGCGGCTGAACAATATTATTATCAGTCTACCCGTCAAAACTATTATAATCCAGCAATGCTTACCTGAGTGGGCAATGCTTGCGAGGAACATTTTTCTTCGGGGCAGTTCAACTTTTGAACATTGCCGCTCGTGATCTGCACTTCGAAGTATGAGCGCAAACAGTTGCGGCAAAACACATGATTGCACACTTTATAGGCCATGCATTGAGACCCTAATTTTTCATCAAAGCAGATGTTACAACAGAAAAGCGTAGCATCAAAGGCCAACTGACGTTGTTGTTGATCATATTCCATAATGATAGGCAACAGTTGGGAGTCCGGAGCGGCATCCTGTACCGCTCTGGAGTCCAGTAGTTTTGTGTCCATCCCTGTCGAACTGTCAACGCCATTGAGCGAGATGAGGTCAGGCACAGTCTTGTCATTTCCACTAATTCCAAGTATCGACACTTCAGGTGAATGACTTGGCTCCTCACTTACGGAAGACGTCCGTTCCACAATCACTGCATTGCTACCAGCGTCAAACGTTCTCGGATGAACGATTTGAGTTTGAGTCGGTCTGCCATTAGGCCTATGCCTCTGAGTGTCATGCGAGTTATTTGCACCATTTCGTTCTCCAGCATTACGACTACAAAAACGACCACGATTGGGATACTCATTCGGTCGACGACTACTGCGGTCGTTTCTGCCCCGGCCCCGGTGTGAAGCAGATTGAACAGCAGAAACTCTTTCGTCATGCGTTTCTGCTGTTTCCCCATCACCTGCCTTCAGTGTCTCTTTTGTTTTGGATTCTAAAGGCCGATGAATAGGCCGAGGTTTGCAAACTGCTGGTAATTCTAGCGTGTCCGAAATCCCCAAGAACTGCAAACTTTCATCAGCAAGAAACTGGGTCCAGTGGAAGAGCACAACTTCGCCCCGGTTTTCTTCATGTATCTCGTCTAGCTTTCGGCACAATCGCCCAAGCTGAAATATAAAATAAGAGTACTGTACAAGCAAAGACAAAAAAAAACTAGGAAGCTTTATAAGGTTTCCGTATTAGTTGAATTTTGCTAACAATGCATTAAAGGGATATACCTCTCAGCGCCATTTTTCTCGATTCACCATATCAAGTACGACCCCAAAGGTCTAGTTCCTTATTGTTAGTCAATCCCTTGGTACAAATCCGTTTTAAAATGTGGCGTCTAGGAGATTTTCTGTTGAATAATTGCTAACTTTATTTACTGTATCCTACACGTATATGATGCTTTGCGAGTTTACAATAATCATGACGTTTCATCCCAGTGTGTGCATATACTAATTTTCTAATAATTAGCAAGAAATCAAAAATTTAAAAGACTAATAAGGTAAAAATGAAAAATAATTATTCCAATAGATCGTCGAAGCAAAATTATAAGACACTAGCCTAGAAAATTATAAATTGTGATGTTAAAATACGAGAATCATTCTGGTTTGTGACGACACAATCTTTAACTTGATGCTGTTTCGAGTACTATTCCCAAAGCCAACAGAGACAGCAGCTATGTTCCTCGCTGCGACGAACGCAGCTACCATCCCAGCCGACCTTGGCTCTCTTAATGCGCGGATGGAGATCTGCATGTAGTTGTTTTAAGGCAGGCCGGGCGTCCCTTTAACTGAAAGACGTTGATGGGCTTATGCAATTAATTTGGCAAAAAAACAAGGGTGGGAGTTAAATAAAGAATAATTTGATATCTGACCTTCCTTCTGAACATTATTACAGAAAACCGCGTTTAAAACTTTTTTGAATGATGTTGGAAGGGCTAATTTTTATCCTTATTGCTGTGAAGAGGGGAGAAGGGGGAGGAGAGAGATGAGAGGTCTTCTGCAGGCACAAGAACACAAAGGAAGATCCCACTATTACCCAAGGGAGGAAAAAGTGGACAGTAAGCATAGAGCAAGCGTGAAAAACACCATAACGGTTTCTACTGTGAAAATTCATGATTCCAGAAATTTTTTTTCTTAAAAAGATAAAACGGACGCTCAACTTCAAAACAACAGTTACTATACCGGTCTGCAGTGTCTTGCGAACTTATTTACTGCCGTCTGCAGTGTCTTGCGAACTTATTTACTGCCATCTGCCTTGTCAGGTTTGTGGGAACCCTGGTTTTGGTTATTTTCATATGCCTCTTGTCTCTCGCATTTTGAATTCCACGACATGTGTAGCCTCCCATGCTTATCATGCTGTGTATTCGCTCCACTCCACGTAGCAGAAAAGTGTTCGCTGTAAACCTTTCGTATCAGAAATTGGATATTAGGGTTTGTGGAGCCCTGGGTATTCATTAAAGCTGCTCCATTCCCGGCGTGATGGAGTATAGCCAGTAGGGATGGGTCGGTAACCGAATCTGAGTTTGTGTCAGTTTTTCTTACGGTATTCGAAAAATCAAAGATTGATTTGTTTTAAATTTTTTAATAATTTTATTTTCAACAAATAAATGACAGCAAAGCACATAGTCAGTACTAGGCTTATTAGTTGTTGGGGAGGATGCGTCATTTGCTGCGATACATGTATCACTGGTGTGAGAAGCGATTTAGCATGCGAGCAGCGCCCTCCTAAACACGTTGGCGTTAGTCGGCGGAAAAAAATGGCGGCAACGAAGCGATACTCTTCTGGCTCACCTTGCTGGGATTTTGTAACGGCCACCTACTAATTCCGACGTTATCTGCTACGAACAGTTTGCCACGGATTACTAGAAAAGAAAACATTAGAAACGAATGACACCGCACATTGAATTTAAACCCTAAACGAATATTTTATCTTGACAGACGAGGCGCTTGCTTGTATAGACCTGCCGAGCGTAAGCCAAAAGGGGCAGCTGCGTTGGCTTCCCTGCAAGATCGAGCCCAAACGTCCGCAGCTCCGACGCCCTCTAGTGAGGTTTTTCAGTTTCAACACCAACCGTCAAGCTTCCGATCGCCGGCGCATTCTCCGTTGTTTTGAATCTCGCGCTGCAATCGCACTGAAAGCCTTCTCACACGAGTTGTACAGCCGATAAAGCAGGCTGTCTGTTAGAGTCGCATCCTCCCCAAACACCTAATAATCCTAGGTCAGTACAAGAGGAAAAAGTAATAGAAAATGGAGCCACAGCCAGGCCCATGGTCAATAACGCTGCTGAAAGTGGAATGACATTGGATTGACCAAACTGGCCATAAGGTAGGGAAACCTCTTTATAAAGATAGCTCATGGGAGTTACGAAATATGTTATGTCAGGTTTATCGTTATAAGCAATTACTTTTGCATGCATTGTTGACCGAAGATCGTCAATAAAAGCATTGTTATAAGAGGTTTATTGTAGGAGGTATCATTATAATGGGGTTTAACTTGTAGCATTAAAAAAAAACTGATATAACGACTACCATGAATGCATATTCAGTAGCTCTTTTCCGCACGTTTCTCAATAAGATCACTAAAAAGAAACACTGCTAAGTTAATCAACATGTCCGACACGCTAGACAAGCAAAGAAAAAAAAACGACGAGGCGTTACATGGGTTGGGAGCTGGGGGATGGATGGACGTAAGAATGGTGATCATGGTTCCCTTTAGTGTTACTTGTTGATGAACAAAGGGGAATAACCATACATATATGTGGGTTTTATGTAGGTAAGTACTAAGTAACCAGTGCCTAAGTTCCCGAGAAGTTGGAGTGAATCTGTAAAGCTCTCACCTGTTCTCTACTAAGCCATTTACAGGCAAGTGTGAAGTCGGGAGGACTTGCAGAAGGATAACTAGCTGGTAGCTGAAAATGTAACGTGATTGGTGGCAGGTATTCTACTTGATACGTTTTGGGCTTGTCGTCACCTGCAAAGAAGAACTAGTAAATCATTTGGTACAAAAACAAACCGAAGAAAGTGTCTTCATGCAAGGCAGCTCTGCACATCTGGATAGGACTTAGCACAGGGCAGCCAGGAGCCATTGTAATATGCTGATAATGCAGCTCTTAGTTTTTGTGCTGGAGACTTGAGTTGGATGTACACTTTCGGCCGTTTTAATGTTCAAGTAGGTAGCGTTGTGCGAGTAGAATAATTTTAATTTGAGGCGAGTTCGCAACAGAAGAATCAGTATCGAGCAGAGTTCGAGTATTTGGTGAGCAGATTTTGTTTTAGTCAAGTCATGTTTCTGTTAAGATGGTGCTTAACTGACTGTGTGAGTTGTGGGTTTCCAGTTTCAAGGATATAGCCTAACTTTAAAAAGGTTTGTGCAATTGGCTTTTAATACGCACTGACAGAAAGCTCTCATGGAGACGATGAATTTTGTTTATTGGAATATTGAAATCGGTCAAAAATTGACAAGTTATCGCATTAAATCAGAGGATTTCAAGTTTTTTGAGTATGGATGCGAACATCAAGCCAAGTTTGAGTACGAGTTACAAACTCGGTTCAGCTCGTATTTTTTTTAATTATCGCACACTGCTACAAGTAGGTCCTAGCGACATTTTTGATAATTACAGTAGTTATCGAAACTCACTAACTTTAAATTTTACAGTGTTGGAGCGCCTACTGACCAGGTCAAAACTCACAATAACATAAGAAGTACAAATATCAAATTTTCAGCAACAAATTTTTGTATCTTGTTCACAATGAAACCAAAAATAAAAAAATAAATGATAAAAATAACAGGAGGGGCACACCCAGTTAATGTTCTGCAGGATGTTTTTAATTTAATTATTGTAATTCGTAGGCGTACAATGCTGCACTTGGCAATTATAGCACTGAAAGGAAATCAAGTTTTGTTAACAGTCAATAGCAGGAAAGTTTCATATTATAAACAAAAGTTATTACGCAATGCTCGTTTGAGCCAATATTCCAAGTAGCTTGTTCCTGATTTCGACACTGTAGCACAATTTTGCTACCACAGCAGAGGGCTAAAACTAAAATAATAATACTCGTAAGCAAGATGGTTATCCTACCTAACAAAGTCGTCAGTAACGGGGGGGAAAGATTAGGATTAGGAGGAAAAAGCAAGATCGGTCGGGATGTGGCAACAAAAACTTTTTTAAAGGCCGAAATCTTTCTGCAGCTGAGAACAAAGCATGAACAAACGAGACAAGAACGAACGCTCTTCTGAGACATCACGTCACTCGTCACGCAGAATCTGTTTCGGGACTGTATGCAATTGAACTCTAACCTGTTTTCAGTCGGCAGGATAGGATGGCCATTTCACAATAGGAGAAAGGGTAAAGACTTAAAAAGGTAAAATAAATGCTTTCGTCTATTATTAAATTAATTAACAGAAATATAAAAAAAAAAAACCTACAGGTACCAGGTACTGGTTGTCTATTATTTCACCTGCGAGTTTTTGTCATGTCACTTCTTATGTAGTTGTCATCTTGTTGCTATTATAGATTAGATAAGTTGCCTTAGGCTCAAATTTGATCGGGCAGGGAACGAAAGTGGAGAACTACTATCACAGTGCCAGAGCGACGTAAGGAAGACAAAACTGCAACTGTCACAATAAGCAAGTACCAGGTAAGGTCAAATTTCGTCAACGAACCTTGGGCGGCCTTCACTCCAACGTGAATAGGCTGGCTTAGCTGTAAAGGGGCTACGAACTGTCCTCCTCGCATGCCGTCAATTTCCACGACACTGAACACTTTTCCTTCGTAGATGCTAGCCAATGCCAGAAGCTCGTCATCCTGTGCCTCGGCGTCACCCATGACTTGAGAAAATAAAAAGAAACAAAATTACAAATGACGCAGACAGGACCTAGAAAGTCATGCGCCCCCCTTCTTCCTTTTATGACCCCCTTATTATAACAAAGATTTTTTTCGCTTCGTTTTGACGAAGCCTAAAACGATGACAACTCAAACCTACTACGTTAATAGGTTCCTCTTGTTCCCGATCTCAACAATGAGAAGCGATATTGTGCTTAAATAGTCATCCTTAAACTATTTCTAAAAGTTATGAAATAGGCAGGTGTCATCATCACACATTCGATCAAGCGCTGGTCTCCAGACTTTTGGATTGGACGAGGGCTATCAACGCCCTCTACTTCCGGTGCAAGTCATTCTTCAACAAACTGCCAAGGCCAATCAAGATATCACTCCCTGAATCGAGGGGGGGGGGGGGGGGGAAAAACAGAACTATTATGAAGCTTTGCATTATTATTTTTTTTCTCCAGTTGTTATCTGTTATAATATATTAAATGAATCCAACTGGCATTCATCTATCTATCTAACTATTTGTTTGCTTGACGTTTTTTATCATGTAAACAGTTATATCAGGAACAAATGAACGAGCCCACTCTGGGTTCATTTGTTCCTGGTTATATTGTCTTTTCATGTAAACAGTTTTATAATTCTTGTGCTTTAGAGTTGGTTCAAGCTAGCCTGTGCTTGGCCATTCGTTTATTATCAACTGCTGTCATACCTTTTACTGTAAAATTTTTAATTCGACTGGTTCAATTAATGCCTCATCGCTTTTACCTCAGTTGGCTTTGCTACATTGTTTCGCGTCGTATGACCTGGTACAATGAAATCAACATAAATCAAAGATTAGATATTTCTTAGTCATGTCATTCTCACAAACACGGATACTAGCGATTAAGATAGGCGTAAAAGCGGGAACAGTTACGTCACCCCGCGAGCGATGATGATGCAAAGGGTCCTCTTTTGTGATTGGGTACGCACCGACCATGTGGGAGGAAGAGGTCTTTAATCTGTGGCACCGACCACGCAAAGCCCAAACCCATAGGGAGTCGTCACAAAATACTATTGGGGTGCCGGCATCTCTAGTATGTATACTATAGAGACAAGAGTTTAAGGCCGGCACCCGAAGAGTATTTTGTGACTGCTCCCTGTGCCCAAACCCAACAAGCTCCGCCCATCTTAGCCCACCACCAACCAGAATTTTCTAACCCTCATACGGCCAGTTTCTTCCCTCCTAAGTCCCACCTCATTCTTCTTCATTCAGCTATCTTCCTCCCAGCTTTTGCTCCCATGGCGCGTGTATATGTGGTCACGTACGCCGTGCAATTGTGTTCACGGGATTTACACTTAACATTAGAATAATTAATTTATTTTTTAAGTTTTAACTCCTAAATAAAAAAAAAAGAACAATGGAAAACTTTTGCACTGCATACATTTTATGCAATTAAAATAAAAAATGGAAATTTCATAGGGTTAAATCTGATTCCCCCCCCCCCCCCCCACCCCGAAGTGGAGTTGTCGCACAAAACTTTTACCCCAACAGAAATTTAATTAACGTTTTTATTTTTCAGACGTTGTATTTTTGCCTCTTAGGATTAGAATGTTTTATGAAGAAAACTAGAGGGCAGCGGCAACTTAGCTTTTCTAGGGACGTTTTTTGTGGTGTTTTTATTTTACCCCTTTTTACACTGCTTTGGACCCCGTTTTTAGATTTTAACCCTTTCTGCACCACTCTCTTAGCCGTTTTTGTCCCTTTTTTTGTGTGTCTTTGTTTGGCCCTGTTACACCGCCGCTCTTCTTTTTTTTTTTACGCACTTTGCCGTGAGGGCAGGGGCTGGCGATCTATGGCCATCTTTGCAGTAGCTACAGATCATCAAATAACTTAACCGATGTTGCATTGGAGACAATGTCGTGGCTCATCTTTTGGGTTGCGTCATCGCATCCTGTTTCTTTGTCCATTTATTTTCGCAGCGTGTGGTTGGGTGGTGTTGACACCACAACTCAAACAACCAAATGAACGAATGATACATCGGGCACACGCAGTTGTTTGCGAGTGCATTGGAGACAGCGTTTTGGCTCATCTTTTTGGTTGCATCTTGTTTCTTTGTCCATTTGCTTTCGTAGCATGGATGGCGTTGTTTCTCAACAACATGTCCGATTTAAAGTTTTTTTTTTACAAATTACCTCTGGAAGTATCGCTATCAATGTGAAAAATATGGTTTTAAATTGATGCAGTCGTTATTGCGTGATGCGATCACAAAGATTGCATTCGAGTGTGTTCATAAACAGCTCCGCTCGGCCTTCGACCTCGCTTTGCTCCAATAAAAATGATTTATCGTAATTAGTAGCAAGATTGATGGAACGATTGTACATAGTGAAGTTGATGGTCACTCCCCAGCTCATTACGTAACGTCACAGGAGGCACGCAAACTAGAACCAGAACCATGACTTCTGTGCATGTGCGTAAGCTGTTGACCTGCACGACGTCAATGGAGGCAGCAAAATCAACAGCCAATGGAATCGCAATAATGTGTGTAAGCATAGCACCATGCTTGCTACATCTATTTATTGTAAGTTACACCTTTTAACTGCTGCAGTGGCAGATTTAATTAATATAAATGGCCATAAGTAGACTTATCCAAAACATGGAGATGTATTTTCCAACAAGGGTAATAAAAATGATTTATCACTATTAGAAGTTACAGTTGTTTGTCTATGTTGTAGCACCGTGCTTTCTGCTTCTGTTCAATGCTAGTTACATCTTTAAACTGTTGTAGTGGCAGTTTTAATCAAGATAAATGGCTGTAATATTAGGCTTAGATGAAAGACGGAAATGTATATTTTCGAACAAGGGTAGGTAATAAAAAAATATTTATCGTAAAGTACAGCTGTTTGTCTATGCTGTACCACCATGCTTTCAGCATCTATTTACTGCAAGTTACATCTTCAAAACCGATGCAGTGGCAGTTCTAATTAGATAAATGGCTGTTGTTAGGCTTAGATGAAACAAGGGTGATAAAAACGATTTGTCACAATTTGAAGCTAAGCTACAGGTGTTTGTCCATGCTGTATAACTACGTTTTGTGCTATATGTTGAACATCAATGCATCCTCTCAGAATTTTCTCTCAGTTCATCTTGGCATCCTTCGGTTTCACTAGGACAGGTAGTTTCCAGTTACTTTAATGCTCTGGGATCCTGTCTCACTTATATAAGGATTCTTTTCTTCATATCTCCTGATCTCTTCCACCATCAGTCCTCCCACTTCTTCTTTGGCTGAGCCTGCAGTGGACGCTTCTGTACTTCTCACTTCTCTGAATGAAGGAAAAGTGCAACCTCCAAAGCAACTCGGTAAAAACAGTGTCAACCGCATGGAATGGGACTGAACACAACCCAAGGACACTTGTCTCATTCGTGGACGAGATTATTCCAGAATAACTAAAACCTCCTCTTCTTGAGGTTTACGGCATTTTTTTACATTTTAAAAATACATAGAGCCACTGTTGCATGAAAAAGGTCCAGATATGAAGCAGCACTCACTCCCATTCCTTCTATTTATTATTTTGTTCATGTTGTTTGTGAGGACCGATGTTGGTCTAGGGATATTCAAGATCAAACTCTGATCCAAAGGAGCCGCGACGGGAAGAAACTTATGTTTTATCAAATGGGGAGAACTGAAGCTTCCTTGCTGCATCATAGCATGGATGGAAAGGAAAATCTTTGATAATCTCTATGACCCTGAAAAAAAGTCATGAGCCGCAAGAGCCTTTAGTACAACAGTTTGTTGCACCGGATGTTCATGAGTAGGTCATGCTATCGTTGCAGTCAGCAAACGGTTTGTAGGGGAAGAGACTACAGTTCTTCCGAGAAGTGCATAGAGGGTAGGTGAAGACAGAAGTTATCTAGAGCACTTCAAAAACCATGGGTACTACGATTTCCATGGGGATCTTAAGAAAGACATTAGAGCCAACGACCAAATCTCTTTCAACGCATTCTTTCTTAAAGAAAGGAGACTCTTACACGAGTCTAGTTGAAATGGTGCCGACTATCCGGGGCTTTGCAGCTTAAGAAAGAAGACAGAACAAGTAAACAAATAAGTTTGTTTGTGTTCACAGTGTTTGAAGAATTCGCTATACTTTGTGGGCCTGGTAAACTGAAGGAGCAGTGGTGCCCATTATGCATGTTAGAAGCATAATAAGAGTAGCCTAATGCACGTGAATAGGACAAGTCATAGTCGGTCAATGTTTACATTGCAGCATATCAAGCATTATTACGTAGCGCTGCTACGGGCACCTTCTGCTCCCAGCGGGCCGTGCTTTGGGATCGGATTGCCCCTCGCTTCCGGGACTTCCACCCGCACACCCGATCACTCTCAGACACGATCCGAGGCAGGCACCAAGATGGCAAGCACGACTCAATGGTCAACCTGCAGGAGTGAAGGATCCGAAACATCACCCCGACTTGATGATCGAACTCGGAGCCAGAATAAAATTCTGAACGCCAACCAAATGTCAGTAAGACTTTCGTAAATGCAAAAAGATAGAGAACGAGTTGGGCGACAGGCAGACACAATGAAGCCAGATCACCCACCACATGGCCCCAAACAAGGCCAGGCAAAAACGAGCCACAGTAGAGTGGTACAACCCACAAGTTGAAACTTTTGTTAGCGCTGTTCGCGTAGTCGAACTTCAGGTCTTTTTTAAATAATGAAAACGTAGGACGATGGTCTCAATTATATCTCTGGTCAAAAATTTACAATACAATTATTACGTCTGCAAATTTTTATACTCCTAGTCTTACAGATTTTCAAGCCCAAAGACCTCATCCGATGGTAAATAAAGAGAACAGACAGTAATATCCAATTGACAAGAAACTTGAACTACCATACTACAGCCTGAAATCTAGTGCGCAGAGGCACACTGACATGTGGCAGAGTGGTGAACCCGCACAGCAACACCACCATGCACGTGTGGCGTAGGGTCTGAATCTAGACGGCAGACAGAGTATCCTCAAACAACTGGGTTATCTGACGCCTTAAAGCAAGGGTAACATACTTAAAGCACGTCTCCTGTAAGCAGCACAAAAGTAGCCGCAGCACTTCTGCATGGGTCCAACAACTTTGGCAGTTCCACTGAATGAAAGTGCACTCAGTGATATGAGTGGGCTAAAAGATTCAATTCTTCCCCTTGACCTTCCCTCCGGACAACTCCTAAGACATCTGAATCCTCAGCTCATTCCAAAGATAGGGTGAGGTCCAGGACGAAGTTGTCATTGGAAGGAGAAAATAGCTCCGGAGAATTGAAGCAGGAAATCTCCCTGCTCCATGGGCAAAGAAGGATTAAGTTGAGGGGATTCACTGGCCCCCTCAGCCGCTGATGGTTTAACGACCGATTCAGAGATTCTCGACAGGTGGCGACGTTTTTACCGGCAGTGTCGAGGCCTTGCTGGCAGTAACCTTCTTCTTTGATGCATTCCATGGAGGCAGAGGCTTCACTGATGCTTTCATCGGCCTGGGAAGTGTTACAGTAACAGGAGCGGTAACAGGCTGGGCAGACGTCGATGGTAACGCAAGACGTCGATGGTAACGCAGCTACTGAGTCTGATGGAGCCAAAAGACCCTCCAATGATGGATGTTGCTGGGTGAATAGTAGCTTGAGGAAGACTGACATGAATGCATCACTATCAATCCAGACTAAGACTGGAGGCCGTACTACACACGTGTGACGCGTAAGCATTTTTGAGCTGTAGCACTTGGGTGGATGGATGGGTGAGAGCAACTTTTTTAGTGTGGAAGAGATTTCACTAGGGTTCAGATTTGGGATGCTACTCCAAGAGCAACGCACGTTAGAAGGGGCATCGGTCAATGGCTACAAAGAAAGATAAACGTCTCATCTCTGGCATTCGGTACGTAAGACACCCACAGGTGAACTATTGGTCAAGGGCGTGACCAAGTACCCAGCCTCTCCATTCAGTACATAATCATGCCTACAAGCTGTGAAACCTAATCTTTGGCTTGGCCTTTACATTGTCAGCCGCGTGGAATCTCAAGGAAGCCCACAGAATAGAAATACTGTACGTTGTAGCGAGTCCAAATCTGTCTGTATTTCTGCGCCCTAGTTTGAAATTTCACATTTCTAGCAACATAAAGGCAAAGCCATGCCATGTCTTCAGCAACAACAAAGGCCAAGTCAGTAAACTAGACAGAAAAGTCAACTGTAGCAAAGCCCGCGGGTAGGTTGGAAAAAGTTTCAAGTGCGGCTAGGTTGTTACTTTCAAGTGCATGTGTAAAATAGAACTGTCTATGCGCTTTCCATAAAAAAAATGGTACAATAGTTGGAATCTACATGCTACGATAAAAGTGACAACCAAAACATAAGGTCAACAAAAAAAACAATGGTGTTTATTATAGCCGAACAAGAAATTTTGACTATCCAGAACACAACATTTTATTAAACACTCTTGCAACAGAAAGTTGCACATTGTGTGCAATATAAGTTATTTCTTCAACAACTCGCCAAAGACCAACAAAATGTGCCAAACAACCAACCTTTACAGACTGAGTGCATTTATCAGTCACAAAATATCAAAGAACAACAATGATAAATATGTACAGCAATAATTTAGTCGTTATGCTTGCTTCTTCTTGCTTGCTTTGATGGATTTTGTAGGCGGCTTCTTTCCACCCGCAAAGAATGATGTCATCATCTCTGATAATTCGGGCATGTCATATTTAGGCATGTTCAAAGACTGCTGCATTTCCTACAAACATTTAAAGAAAAATGGTCAAAACTAGACATACCACGTGTCGTTATGTGTATATTCATGCTCTGCAGCTATCATTACCGATAAAATTCCCTCAATAATAATAATAATAACTTCCAATTCGAGCCCAATCGGATTAGACCAGTCAATATATACAGTTAGGCTCCCCAGAAATGAATAGAAAAGGCCCCATTTGCTACGCGTCTCTAATCTGACCACCGGAAACTGGTAATTTCCAAGATGGCATCCAAATTTATGCCTACGATTTTTTTTTCAGAGGATGCTCCATTTCCTATTTTAAATACTGTACGTAAAAGTAGAGTTTAACCTGACCAGTGGAAACGGGTCATTTCCAAGATGGTGTCCAAGCTGGCGGCCGGAAGCTTAAAATGGCATCTCAAACACTGTTAAACATAAGAGGATTCTGGGCATAGAAAGGCAAGAGACTTGCACTGGTCGCTTTGTAATACTGCATAGTTGATGGAGCCCGTAGTTTTCCCGGTTTTTGGAACCTAAACTTTTTCCGGCTTTCCATTAGTTCATAATAATCCTTGAGTTAACTCATGTGACCTTTCTAATTAGCCTAAAGGGCTTTGTTGAAAGGTGAGAATGTTTTTTTTCTAACGAGCATAAGAACGGTTGTCTAAGTCAGACAGTGTCTGTCCCACAGCTAATTATTGTAGCCCATTAAGGAATTGTGTGTAAGATTTATATTAATCCTGAATTTAAAGCTCTCCACTGACCTAACTTTAGCTTGATTGAAAGTTAGAAATGTAATTTATTACCTAAAGAGGCTAATAAAACATTTATACGCATACTAGGAACAGTTCTACAGCTATATTTTGAACCGTCAAATAGCTGTGGGACGGTCCCTACATGACGTAGACAACTTATTTCAGTAGCGTTGGTAAAAACATCCCCACTTTCAACAAACCTAATTATATCCATTTAAGATAGATAGAAATTTATCATGAAAAAACTCACCATGTTACTTTGGATGTTCGTATAAATAAAATACTCAGGGACGACGCTAGAATCACTTTATTGGGGAGGCGGCAGTGGGGCAGCAATTTTAGCCAGGGGGGCAAACTGAAAAATTCAACTTTTGCGGTACCCCACCCCCCAAAAAAATTGAAAATAACACTCTTGTAATTCATTCTCACACCGAACGTTCTTAACTGCTTTAAACCCTATTTTTGGGAACATATTTAAATCCAGCTGTAAAAAAGATGATCTTGCAACTCTCACACTAACAACTGGGCTCTATTGATGTAACCTCAAGTCTTCTTGTCGCTTTGAAAGAAACTAACGTAGTTTTCTTAATAAATAACCAGAATTTTCTTCGTTTATATGTTTTATTTTGATCTGATGAGGGGGGGGGGGGTGCCAGGGGGGCGGCCAAAAATATGGTGGGACGAGCACCCCCCCTCGCCCCCCCCTTAGCGCCGTCCCTGAAAATACTTCTTCAATGACGGTCAAATCCAAAAGTTTACAAAATACTTCTCAGCATTTCACAATACTGAGAAGTATTTTGTAAACTTTTGGATTTGAGCGTCATTGAAGAAGTAAATATTTATAAAGAAATTTATAGAAAAAGTAACATTTTGATGCCAGATCTACATACAGTTGATACATTTTGATAACTAGTCACATTTTTCATTGTTAAGAAATTTTGTAATGATTAGTAAGTCGTAAAGAACTTCGAAAACACTGTTAAATGGGGATACAGACGCGTCATGAAATTACTGACCCGTTGAGTTTCTGGATCAGCTGCATTCATCATCTTTGGCAAAATCATTATCAAGACTAACGGTAGAATCATCATCAAAACCTGAAAGATTCAAAATATGAGCAGTCAGTTTTTGAATACCTCAGAAATTTTAAGCAAAAAGACTTCAACATAGCAAGCAAGGAGTGAACCAATTCAGATTCACTAATACCGCAACTATTTCTCCGAAAAGACCACAATTACTCGTTAACAAAAAAAGGGATGGGTGGTGGAAACTGCAAGATGCTAAACTTAAAACTTAACATTCAACAAATAATGTAACAATGAAAAATAAAGGCAACATTCTAATTTTTCTGTGTAAATAAAAGTGTTGCAACAGAAACTGGAAAAATTAATATTTACTAACACAAAAGAAAAAAAAATGAAATGCTCAGGTGCATGTGGGTCTAGCAATTTTGGCAAGTCGAGCCTTTTTATTTTCTTATGGTTATTGAATAACATTTTTTTTCAACATTTTCACCAAAAATAAACAGATTTTGCCGTTTCAGTATACACCATGCTTTAGTGAGCTACTAATCTGCAACTGGCAGCAGAGTTATTCACCGAAACCACCAATTAATTCTGTCCCATCACTTCCCTCACCAAAAAAAAGTTGGGGCACAAAACTTGTGCACAAAGCCCAGCTGTGTTTTTCATGTCTGAGTGTACCATCACTTTGGAAAGAAACAATTGATTCCCATTTTCCAGCCTGAACGGGTTAACCTGTTTATCCCTAGAATACCTACCCAATTAAATATTTGCATTTGTCTGCTCAAGACAAAGTTCCGTATTAGAGTTTAGAAGCATTTCCTACTAATGTATCCAATGATTAGCAATCCTCGGAGTCCAGATACAACACATGCGTGGAATGGGCCCCAATCAAATTGGCCAGGCACTGTCAACTTGAAAAAAAAATCGACATCGTAATCCAAGTAAACGTCTTTTGCTGACAAATTTTCAGTGACGATTCGCTGTCACCTTCTTCACGCCTGAGTCCCTAGTCCAAGCAAGCAAACACTAAAATTCAAATTTGGCGCGTATCACAATGGGCCTTGCACTAGTTTTGGAGCTTGGTTTGAAAGGCCAATCACTCTAGTTTGAGAGAGGCTCTGCTTCGCTGGATGGAGGGTCGACAGCATCACTGTCATCACTTCTTGCCAGAGCAAGAAGTGGTTTCCACTGTACATCGAGTTGTTGCCAGAGTTGAGAAAAGAATTGGTATCGATAGATGAGAGGGTGCTTGATCATTTAGCAATTGGACGTTTTCCTTTTTACAGTGTTGTACAGAAGGATTCAAAGACTCTCAGGTGGACTCGTATGCAGTGTTGAGTCGAAGCAGCACTTCTGTGCCTTTCCAGTTGACCTCACGTTTGGTAGTTGCTTGTATGTGTTCGTCGACGTTAGTGCAAATACTGCACTTCGTGTCACTAATATATCACTAGGGCACCCTCGCACTGTACCCAGTAGATGGCTGCTCTAGAAGTGGGAAACTGGACATGCTTTCTTCAGTCAAATGAAAGATTTGGAGCGGGACAATCAGAGTCTCATCACTCTGAGTATGGAGTTTTCCACTGGTACGTTATATTAGTGAAAGTGGAGATTGCAGTGGGCCGCTTTAAGAAACCCATCCAGACGTTTCACATACCACTTGGGCATCCCAAAGCCTAATTTTTGGCCATTCTACAAGGAGAAATGCTCCGTATCAAAAGCCGTTTAATGCAAGGAACTGCAGGTCCTAAGTACTTTAAGAAAGCGGAAAAAAAATTTCTCGTGCTTGGATACCTGGCAAGTAAGATTAATGCAGCGATCACGGAAGCTAGGAGATGTTAAGACCCGCCGCTGGACAAGATAATCAGACCCAGTGTGGACAGACCAAGGGAAGTGGTTACTTAACTGCCCAGAAGAAGTGAACTAGTTCAAGATACATATGAACGAATCCGAAGCATGCAATACGTAACAGGAATAAGCCCCGGACCCCGGAAGGAGAAGTGTTACCCCCCCAAAGTCTAGCTCACCGATTCTGATACCTGAACCCTCACGACGTCTAGAACTGATCATCCCCGATGTGAGAAGGCACAGATGTAACACTTGTTTCCGTGGAAAACTCCCTCCTCAGAGTACTGACAGGTACTGACAGTACTGACAGAGTACTGACTAAGTATCAAGAATGACTCTTCTGAATGCCCCAACTTTGAATCTTTCATCTTATCGAAGAGAGGAAATGAATGCAAAAACCGGTAAACGGCGTTGACAGTGATAATATTCAGACATATTAAATTATATGAAAACACTTATATCACCTCCGGGAATGTTTCAACAACAAGTGAACTAAGTGTTTTCAGAGAAAATGAAGCGCAGAATTTGCACTAGAGTCAACGAACACATGCAAGCAACTGCTAGTGGAAATAAAAAGAAAAGTGCAATTGCAACGCACCATGCAACTGCCAAACAATGAGATCAACTGGAAAGGCACAAAGTGCTGCTTCGATCCAACACATGACAAGGAGTCCACCTCGGAGCCCTTGAATATACAAAACTGTAAAAAAAATGTCTGATTGTTAATCGTCGAGCACCCTCCTATCTATGGATCCTCCAATTATCTTCTTAACTCAATGCACAGTGGAAAGTAATGACAGCGACGCCATCCAGATGTGCAAAACCTCTCTCGTAACTAGAGTGACTGTCCTTTGAAACCGAGCTCCGAAACTTTTGCAAGGCCACTGTGATGGACACCAAATTTAAATTTTAGTGTATTGTTTGCTTGCTTGGACTAGGGGCTCAGGCATGAAGAAGGTGGCAGAGAATCATCATTGAAAATTAGCTAGTAAAAGACGTTTACTTGGACTTTTGGTAAAGCTGTGAGGTCGAACGGGCATTGTCAAGCGGCAACAATGTGGGGAGGACAGGTGGGTTATTGGGTAGGTATTCTAGTAATAAAAACATATTAACCCATTAAGGCTGGGAAATGGGAAATCGGCTGTTTTTATTTCAGAATACCTCACCAATCAGATATTTGTATTGTAAAAGATTTCGACAACTTGTCATTGATGTGTTGTGGCCGTCATCTCCTCCCGGGTAAGTTGGTAGATGCTTTGAACATTCTGTAGGACAGTGAGGGGAACAAAGGATGATAAAACTTCCACCAGGCTGGACATATTCCTTCGATCAGTGGTTTTCAACCGATGTTCCGGGAAACCATTGTGTGCTGCAAAGCTGGTTAAAGGGTGCCATGCAACAGACTAAATTAAAATAGACATATTTAATCCAGAGGCGAAAGTATAAATTTCATAAAGTTGGTCAGCTGGACCAGGTGCAGCCAGAGGATTGGTTTTGTGCCCGCAGCATCAACGATGCTATCATATATCATGCAGGTACTCCCGTCGAGGCAGCAAGTGATCCAGCTGGCAGATTGCTCAGAAAGGCATTAACTGTGTGTATCTGTACGACTTGTGTTGTATCTGCCCACTACTCTGTGTTAACGGGTCTTCCACAGAGGAGTCTCCTTGGGAAGTTGATCAGGAGCTCTAATAGTAGCTCCACTAGGGACACGCTGGCCAGTTTGCAGCTACGAGGATGAACATCCCTCCTTCTTTCCGATCTTCTCCGAAATGAGGGAGGCATGTGAACATATCTTCCCAAGACGTTGCCAGGGCATGGTCCATTCTGTTATTGGATTGTTCCCAATCTCGAAAGACCGTCCGCTAGTAAGTTTCGGTTCCCCAGGATGTGTATTGACAATATTCGGATACACAACAAATTTGAAGATCGTTGATGATTGACTGTGCAGGCTCTTGCAGTGTGTGCCTTCTATTTTTCAGACAGGCCACAGAAGTGGTGTTGTCGCTGTGGACTTGAATGGGCCGTTTCTTAATTTCCTCTTGAAATTCCCGAAGGGGCAGGAAGACTGACCGAAGTTCCACCACACGGGCGTCAAAAGATGTTTTATCTTCGTCCACTATCCCTGTACTGTAGATGTTGAGGGCTGAGCAACCCCTGCCTTCTGTCGAGGCGTGTTTTTTCCCCGTTTCAAATCTTATCGCAGTCGACACTAAAATCAAAAATCGTGCAACTCTAATATTGACCAATGACCAATATTGGCCAATAATCAACTTGGTGAAGGCTGTCAAGCTGCGTTAAGCTTTATCTGAAACCAATCTGAAGGTATCTTTAACGGGCATGTGGAGCGACTTCTCGACTCAAAACGACTCCTTTTTTTTTTACATTTAGGGTACACAGAGGACATTTAGGCTATACAGAGGATAATGCCTACCTCGTACATGCAAAATCTACCAAAGTATCTGGTATCCAGAATGTAAAATTGTCCGATTAGAACGTATTTGATGAAAAACGTGTTTTTTAGGTGAAAGAGGACATCAAGTTACGTGATATTTTGGAGGAAGGAGCAATTGCGTGCTATTGCTCAGAACGAGCTTGTTAGGCTAGTGCGAAACTCGAGTAGCCTCGATCTCGCAAAACCTCACTTGGAGGCGGCTAAAGGAAGGTTCTTGGAGCTGGACTACCCAGCGGGTCTTTTAAATCGGCTACGAAAGAAGGCGGTTTTGATTGTTGCGAACGAGAAAAAGAAGAAGAATGGCCCCCGAGAAGACGAGAATGTGTTAAATGAGTTGAAAATCGATGAAGGAACCCCGAGAGTGAAGCTGACTTACCTGGAAGGAGTGACTGGGCCAGTGCAAAACATCCTGAGGCAGCACGGCTTCAAGACCTACTTGAAGAACGTAGAAGGAATTCGTAAGAGAATTGTTCATCGAAAGAAGAAGGCAGTCCCACAAGGACGTGAGACGCAAAAATCCAAGGATGAGAAAACTATGGGGTCGGTTGATAACACCAACGAGGGAGTGTATAGAATTCCATGCAATGGCTGTGATGCTGTGTACATAGGGGAGACAAGAAAAGGAGTAAGAACGAGGCTTGCACAACACATGGGAAATGTTCGGAATGCAGTCAAAGATAACGGCATCGCAGTGCATTGCATGGAGACAAAGCACAAGATTTTGGTGGCATGACACTAGTACACTGATCAAGTCCAACATGGCACGAGACAGACACCTCCGGTGCCTCGAATCCATTGCCATTAGTCAACATGAAGCCAAAGGAATTCCTCTTATGAACATTCAAGGCCCCTCCTACCCGAGAGTTTCACATCTGATCGGCTGGGAACATTCCAGGCAGTTGTGTAGGAAGTGGGGACTTCACGTGGCAAGCTCGCTGGATCGGCCTGGACAAATCGGGAGGCTACACAACTCGCGTGGTGGGCCTGTAAAAATAGGGAGGCTATGCAACGCACCAAGTTTCGAGCATGGCAACGAACGAGCAGACGACAACGGTGAAAACAACAGGGATGTAAACAGAGTCCAAACTAACTTTAAGGCCTGAGGAAGATAGTAGTAAACTATCGAAAATTCGCTAGACAGTGTGAGTGTCTTCTGTTGTGAAAGTGTGCGTTTTTCTGGTGACTTTTGTTCGTTTAAAACTATCTATGAAAAGTGTTGTTTGTAAATGTTATTTATCAGATTTTGTCAGGTATCCTAGATACCAAGACACCGTAGACATTGCATGTATGTTTAACCCTTTAAGGACTGCGTGCGTGCTAAGAATTTATAACTGACTTGTAGAAAAAAAATCACAGCTTCTCACCCAGTTGAGGTAAGGGCATGAAACCTGTGTCATTTTTATCCTTAATGATCTGGCTTTCATATGCCAGTTTAAATTTTACTGTAATTTGCTGGAAGTTTTCGATATGACTTGTAGAAGAGCTGTAAACAATGATTATGCAGCGGGCGCATTCGGGCGCACCCGTCCTTAAAGGGTTAATGTCTTAATTCAAAAAATCAATCACTATGTTAGGGAGGAAGGGAGTTCAGAAAAGAACAAAAGATGCTACTCACCATTGGGTTAAAGAGGAAGTCGGTAACTCTCCACTGCTCACGAACTTGGAAATATTTGTACGGCCCCCTCAACTTGAACTTAAGGGGATAGGGCATTTGGATGACTGAGCTAGTTTGAAGAAAGTTCAGCTTGCGCGCTCGAATCTTGCCTTTCGAGTTGATGTCTACACGTGCTGGTTCATACATGAAGTCAGGATGGGCCACTTCTACTACGTACGAACCCGAGCGCAAATGGTGAACCATAAATGTGCCATCTTCTCTGCAAACGAAAGACACAAGGAGTCACATAGCTTGTAACATAAAGCTTGAAATATCACACAAGTCACCTGCAGGTACAAACTGTGACCAGTAATTCCAAATGTGTAGTGCAACCTAAAAAAATCAGGGTTTTTGATTTGACATGTGGATATGTCATATCGTTTTTCTTCTGTTTCTCAATACACAAGTTTCAAACTTATAATTCTACATTCTTTCAAAATCATTAGGCCTATACAAATTCCAAGAAACAAGCATTATGTTGTATCTAGTTAGGTAGTTTCATAATGGGGATCAAAATCAATATCGTACCACTGAAAAATTTCTTTATGTGAACGAGACTATTAGCAATGTTCAGCCTGCAATGATAAGGATATATTTTTAAAATAACCAGACGTCGAAAAATTATCGAGGGCATTATTTTTAGAGCTTACAGCTCGTCAAAAGACGGGATCACTAAAATGAATGATGTGGCTCTTTTTTGTGGGTCGTAACTT
>JAHWFP010113468.1:36797-48548 GCA_023313725.1 Lithobius niger
CCCCCCCCCCCCCCCGTCCACATTCTATCTGTGAAATTTAGTTTGCATGCCAACATTCCACGCCCCACATTACTAAAAACATACTAAAATTATTGACTCCTTTAATTTTGGGTCTGCATTAACTACGATAAAGACATTTCAATGTGCCTACTGCGACCATCACTTCAGCCTTTCCCAACACCGGTTCTCCTCCTGCTGCATTGTTTTTTTTCCTCGCTTTACCATGACGCATCTTTACGACGATGTACTTCTTCTACCCAATTACTTCAATTATGTTTCCATCCTTCCCTCCACTCCCCCAAACGAAGCATACGTAGATTCTAAACCAGCCAGAAGTCATACGGAAAAACAATCGTTTTTTTATCATCACTGAAACTCGTGCTGAATGTCTTTGCTGGTAACTTGTCTCTCGTTCTGAGCCACTGTTTTTACCACTACGTTGTCCAGAGTGATCTAAGAAGCTTTTATTACTTACGGACGAAAATACGCAAGATTCCAGACAGGCAAGAATGATATAACAACTCTTGCCTGTCTGGAATCATGCACATTTTTCCTTCGTAAGTAATAATGTCATCTGCCACGTTCCAGAGTCAAGGGCGGATCCAGAATGAAGTCTTGGAGGGGGCCGCAAGGTGATTTTTCTGCGTTTTCATGTATTTTTTGGGTAATTTAACAGCGTGCTTTCAATAATTTCGGCCTTTTTTTCGAATTTATTTGCTTGGAGGGGGCCGCAGCCCCCTCGGCCCCTCCCTTGTCCAGAGTATGTATTTTGACGTTTTTAAATCTAAGAAGCTTTGCATTTTTTGACATACCAGTCAACTTCCGGACTTTTACCTAGATACTAAAACACTGATAACAAACAATGACTTTGACCGTGAGACAAATTATCAATAAAAACATTCAGAGTGAATTCCAATGGTGATAATAACGAAAAAGCGTGAAATTTAATAATGCTCAACACAGATATGGATTGTTCTACGATACGATTTCTGGCTGGTTTCATCCCTTTCATTATATATATGTAAAGTACTCTGTATCCATATGTCGCGCGAGTGACAAAACGCCTTGTCACTGTGGAAGAAACTAGTATGAGATACAAGCACTAAACCGGACTGTTTTCAGCAAGATATAAAGCAGAAACTACTGCTAGTATGGGGTACCATTCTACTGAATATTAGACACCCAAATTTAGGCCGATTAATGGCAGTTGATCACTTAAAATCAATCTGCTCTCACCCCTAGAGTAGGGATAGACCGATATTAATATCGGTATCGGTATTTACAGATATTATCGGTATTTTTTGTGTATCGGTATCGGATCTGTATCGGTGTTTATTTACCGATATTTTAGCCGATACGACCAACTTCCGTGCACGCTGTCTACTCCACCTAGCTTGTGAGAAACCTTTCCTGCATAGCATCACTTGTATCCCATGATTTCATCTGACAGCAGCTTAGTGAATTCAACGTGTGTGCATTGCCAGAATCAGGGCAGGGCTTCTTGGCATTAGGCCTATCTGCAGTGTACGCTGGGTTTTTTTTTTTACAGTCGAAGGTACACTTGCGGATCTGCCACCACTGAGAAAAAAAAATTAGAAATTTAATTTTCTTGCACACCAGTTTCATAATGAAGTATGCGTTTGACTTTCTGACCCATTGACTTTTTTTTTTTAAATCGGTATCGGTATATCTGTATCGGTGTATCGGATCTGTATCGGATCGGCGTGTGAGGGGAAAATCGGTATCGGATCGGATCGGTATTTTTCTGTATCGGTCGATCCCTACCCTAGAGATCTCTAGACAGACTGTTTCACCCTCGTTTGGGCTCGTCAGTAGACACACGGATAGTAGGGGAGGCCCTATTCTTCCCATAATCCTAAATAAAATTGTTTCAAAAACATGCAATTTAATTGAAAACATAACTTAAAAACAACAAGCACCTTCGAGAACTTAGTCCCTTAAGCTGCAGAGAACTTAGTCCCTTAAGCTGCAGAGAACTTAGTCCCTTAAGCTGCAGAGAATTTAGTCCCTTAAGCTGTCTTGATTCATAACCGTGTGAAAAATGCCTCAAACTAATCATCACTGAGTCACACTTTTAATACCTAATTCTACAATTTAGACATAACATTCATAGTCTAACAGAAGGTAAAAACGTTAGGGGATGTATAAACAATATGGAAATCAAGGTATTTGTGAAGGAACCGCTTTCAGACTTGGCAAGGCCATTCCAAATTGGAATTCAACGTGAAAAATCAGAAGAAAAAAAAGTAAACCTGGCCCATTCAAGTATCACTGCCCACAAGAGGCCACACATACTAGTCACAATTTGTTCTTACGTACGGCATTGGCTAGTCAACGTGGTATAAGTTTACGGTGACATTAAGTTTGCTATAAAGTCATTGATTCAATGAATTACATTGGAGGACATTTGCCCCAATTACTCTAAAATGCAGGAGGGGATGACTTCCTGCCTGAGTGCATTAAAAATCACTTTGATTACGCCTAAAATGAACTTCACACTAGGACTAAATGCATTGGCAGGTAAGTTTCTTGCTTCAAGAGACTCATCACAATACCACAACAGCATACTTACTTTAGAAATCCTAAATGCTCTCCCCCATTCACTAACACCCTCGTATTGATCAACCATTCATCGGATACGACATTTTCGGGAGGAAAAACTCGACCTTCGATTTTATGAAATTCGGACGAAAGTTCATCTTCGTTATCACCAATAACTTTTGGTAGTGAAACTATTAAAATGAACACACACGAAATTGAGAAAAGCCACAAAATGTTCATATATTTACACAACGAACTGCACACACCGGTCGCCATTTTGAATGATGCTATAACCTCGAAGCAAAGTGTGAAATTTTAAAGAAACATTCGAAAAATGTTCGAAAATTTGAAACATTTTCAAGAATGATTTTGAAGGGGGTATCTTCTTATTCACGCCACGCAAAACACTTAAAATCTAAGTTAATGGCTTTTAGAAAATACTAAAGAAAAAAATGAATTTCGGTTCTGGCCTATTTTTCTCATACTTCCGTTTCGTCTGATGTACTTCCTGCCAGTTGTAATGGCGATTCGTTGATGTCTAGAATGTTATTTACGCGGTCATTTTCATCGCGTTTGACATAAGACAAATATATTTCCGACCGTAAGTATATTATTGCGTGTTAAGAATCTAAAGCCTATACGAGTGGTAGCATCTTTTGTCGATAATTGTAAACGGTGAACGGTGAAAGCAATCGATGAGCTGGCAGGTTGTTGATAAACATGGTTGGATTAAATGCACGTAAACTGTAAACAACAAGGAAGGGACAGCAAGGCAAGGTGAATCTTTACCCCTCCGAGTGAAATAGCAACACTACCAATAGTTGATTTTTAATAATTCACAAAATGGTCGAAAACGGCGAGTTGATTGATAAATGTATTAATAATTCGGTGAGCAGAAAATGACGAAACCGTTGACCAAAACATCCCTACAAAATATTTCTATATATTTCGTCTCGTTGTTGAGCCCGATCTTGGATGATTGATCTATTTCAACCATTGGTTGAAATGTCGATACTATCCGCGATACTATCCCCGTCGATGCTGGAAGCAAGGGGGGAACCTATAAAAATTCCCGCCACAAAGAATTACGGGAAGGATTCCTGCATACACCCACAGGGGCCAGGCAAACGATACGCGTACATGCGGGAACACAGACGCCACCCCCACGAGCGATAGTGTGCATTGGGAAAGATACAAGCGTAAAAGCTAGATTGCGATGCACGTTACATTTCAAACAAAAATTTGTGTTTCCTTTATGTCTACGCCGACTTCTTCAGGTGTGGACTTGTTTTAAGTGGGATACTTTATTTGTTCAAAAGACACCAAAATCGATGATCTTCTCTTTCACATTCATGCAAACCTCGGTTGAAATGTCCAAAACAATCACAATTTTTTGGCTACAATAAAAACGTTTGGAAATAAACTGCATAATCTACAATAAAACTGACGATATTTTGTAGGGTTTACCGGTAAATATTAAAAAAAAAAAAGGCCACGTCTGCTGCCAACCACAGTTAGCAACCTTGCACTCGTAATTGGCTGTTGCAAGGGGGGTTGGGAGCAGACCTGGAGTCTCCTGCCATCCTTCGTAGCCGCCTTTTAGCTAGGTTAACAAGATTGGGATATCCCTTTGCTTTTCGGAACGCTTGATCTTACTAATTTGTAGCCTATATTTAAATTTCTTAAATGATGCAATTTTTGTCACTTATGTTTCTCCCCCACCCTATTACCTCGCATGTACCAGCCACTGTTCTTTTGCCGACGTGCAGCTTGGTCGTGTTTTGGTGTCCCTTGACGTGATTGGTTGTATTCATTTCTTGGCTGTTGCATGCGTTTGCTGTGCGAGTCGACATAGTGTCGGTGGTAGTTCCTTCCTTCCAAGGTAGGTAATGTCCCGTCCTGAGGCAGATTTGCAATGTGGCAGCATCTATGGGAGTGTGGTCGCCCACCGGGCGAGCAAAGCACAACTTGAGTTGTTAAGGGCTCAAAATTAGGCTGTGCAGATACCAATACTGGTAGCCTACCGGTATCGTACCGGGTAAACAAGTACCGGAAAAAGGACCTTAGCCTGCAACTAAGTCAGTAAAGGATTAGACCTGTAAGTATAAAATGTTTACTTAACACAAAAATGTTCACATGATCTTGTTGAGCAGTAAAATGTTTAGCGAACAATTTCTTTGTAAAAGCGTTACGTATGTTACACAATTAAATTATTAACTTATCAACACTGTGTTGACTATTAAGTTATCGTTTGGCATTGTCACAGGCATGGCATCGGCACAGTATCTGCACATGACCAAAAGTACCGTTACTGGCTCGGAATCGGCTAAACGGGAACCGGTATCGAACCAGTATTGGGGAAAGTGGCACCAGCACAGCCTTACTCAAAATTCGTTAAAAAATTATATTGTGGAGGTTTTTAGCGTAGCTAATAAATATGCGTCAAAAATATAATTGTTCTGCGGTTAGTCCAGGAATGCTGCAATTCGTAAGCAGCAGTGTTCTAACTAGCCTACTTCAAATGTTAGTGGAGTTTTGTTACTTCAAGCCAAGGCGGACGAGGTTAGAAATTGCGCATCTCTCCTCCTGGTTAAATGCCAGTTCATGAGAGTGCCTTGAAATTAGCCCCAATTAGTATTGATTTGGTAAAATAAATTGTTGACAATGTTGAATCAACTGGTCTGAAATCAGGAAACGAGACCTTCTGCTTCTCTCCAGAATGACCTCATTTCAAGCAGTGGAATATGAAGCGAAAGTTATAGTATGGCAGTGTAAGAATTTATAAGCTGGTAGGCCACGGAGGTGCGTCGAACTGATGTTAAGAAGGATGGCGATCCCATAATGAAGGATTCTGTTTGCTGTTTTAGGATGTAGCCTACTGAGTTCATGTGTAAATTATAACAAATCATACTTGCATGTAAAGGGCGGCTAGTAGAGGTCAGTAAGCATAGTGACACCAGTGCAAAACATTGCTTAGGTTACTTCGTAACTTTAAATTTACCATCACTAACTGACTCCATAGTAGAGATTCTTACCTCGTTGTTTAGCCAAAGCAGTACTATTGTTTGTGTTGTGTATACAGCTCAGTGGTCGTGAAACATGGTGGCTAGGCTATTAATAAACATGTCATCTACTAGTACTTCGACGTCAGGAATCAACATGGCTCTAACACCAAGTTGTGCCATGTCAGTTGTCATACTAACGTGTTGTTAAGCCATCCAAGACAAAATAGTACGTAACAATTCCCTGACAAAAACAAGGGAACAATACAAATTAAATACTCTTCACAGTTTATTGGTCTGTTTAGGAAACTTTTTTGTATTTGGCGCAGTTATTTGATGTTGTTTTTCTCTTTATTACAGTCGGCGAAAATGAAGGCGCACACATCTCCTCCTCCGAGCGTGGTGGGAAGCCCTTCGACATCTCCACTCCCACCTCCTATGCCCAACCGACAGACTCGCATGACAGCGGCAGCCAAACGTTACAAATACCTACGAAGGATCTTTCGGTTTCAACAAATGGATTTTGAATTTGCAATCTGGCAGATGATTTATCTTTTAGTCTCTCCACAAAAAGTGTAAGTTACTGGAAACCTTTAAGCCAGCAGCTTAACGTTGATGTGAACCAATAAACCACATCGAGTTACCCGTTACTAAAAGTGCTAAAAAAATACCTACCCCATAATCCGATATACTTATGTTAAGATATATGGAATATTATGAAACAAAAACTTGTTTAACAGTTCGTAGCTAAAGTTGTTCCATGCTGAATTAGTAACTATAAACTCGGCATAACACAATAAGACGCCCGAGCGAGATATGCTATAATTAGGGATGTGCGAGTAGAAAACTTTTATTCGAGTCGAGCTGAGCCGAGTTTGCAAGAGAAGAATCGAGTATCGAGCCGAGTTCGAGTATTTGATGGAAATATTTTGTTTGCTAGCTTCTCTTTAATTTGTTAAGATAATAAGAACAAAGATGGTGCTTAGCTGACTGTGTGGTTCATGGTTTTCCAGTTTTAAGAACATAACTTGAAAATGGTTTCAGTTAGTGACATTTAATCTGCACCACTGGAAAGCTCTCGTCGAGACGATCGATTTGGTATATTGGAGTGTCAAAATCTGTCAAAAATTGACGAAGATATCACATTTTCGCCGGATACGAGTTTTTCGAGTATGGACGCGAGCAGAGTTCGAGTACAAGTTTCATACTCGGCTCGGCTCAAATTTTTCGAGTATCGCACATCCCTAGCTATAATACATTAGGCTATTGCTTATACGAATTTACCTCAATGGTATACATACCATTTCTCCCCAGTCTGCCGCCCAGTGCACTACCTCTAACATAGCGCCGAAACTATCTGAGTTAGGATTTCGTCGTTGAACTCTTTCATTACCAAAGGAGCAATTTTCATGAAATTTGAATCAAATCGGAACAAACTTGTGAATGTTATCGTGTTCCAGACGTAAATCTAAATTCAGTCGAGTATTTTCTCTCTATCGCTCAGCCAATTATGAAAACATAACAACATCTTTGGTTTGATGAAGCGTAACCTAATGGCTGGTCCAGATAACGACAACGAACGGCGGCATCAACCCTTAACAGTCAATAATGCTGTTGAATGCAGTCAGCTAGAACATGCATGTTCCCGCTGCCCGTTGCGCTTACGTCGCCAGTGACCTAATACTAAATTGAGTATTTTTTTACGTGGCAGTACAGTTGGCACTGTTGTAGAACGATTTACCCTATTTTTTAAAATCCTTTTTTAGCGCTTATCTTTTTACCAAAAATGTACAGGTTTTGACATTCAAATATACTGTTTAAATAGTTTTTTTTTTCCGAGCGCTTTTGAATGGTTGTATTCTAAGGTGATAGGCTGGGTAGTTCTCAAGTTATTTGCAATTACTGAAAAAAGTCCTGAATAAAAAGTCAGTGCAAAAAAAAACCTGTAACTGAATATTCGTCCCTGACACCTGGAAAGGCATTCCGTTAATCCTCCTGCTAGCTGTTTATCGTTTGTAGAAAGCTCGTAGCAGACTGGATGAAAATATCCTGTTTTGTGGGGTTTTTTTTAATCCAATTTACGTAATCATCACAGAGCACAGTATAGCAATGTTCGTTATGTTAGCGAAGTTTGTAGCGACTTGCGAGCCGTTGGCTAGTCGACATGTGATTTCAGTGCAAATTATGAAAAATATGACTTAGGCCTACTGTTTAACTGCTCTGACGGACCTCGGAACAATGCTTGAAAGTTGGTTGTCATAGTGATGCTTGTATCGGCCAGTGTCATTCTTTAAAATTTTCTTCAGTTTTTATGGACTACAACTAAAAAAAAAGAACCCCAATTTTAACGGAACAACTTAATGCTTTCTTATAATTTCAAACTATGGGCCCTTGAAAATATGAATTTGCAATTCAAGTATTAAAAAAAGGCCCTTGTGCAAGGTTCACACAAAGTCCGTAAAAAACCTTGAACGTGCTTAAATCTGTTAAATTTAAGGCCTTGAATTCCTTGAAATTGTTAACTACATCCTTGAAGACATAAATTTAGTGTTTTTTAGTTGTAATTTAAAATATTGCCCTTGCTGGGGCAATATAAAGACAAGCTTGCAATACAAAATAATTTGCATGTGTGTTTAAAAATGGTGTGGAGCTTATCTTTTTAATTTTGTTGCCCCATACATTTTCATCAGTTGTTTACTATGCTACTAAAACGAATCCAGGAAAAAATATGCGAAAAAAAAGCTAAAATTAAAAGAAAAGCGTTGCCAGTTGAACTGTTTTCCACTGTTTTTTTTTTTTTTCATCACGTGTATATAATTAAAACACGAGATATTGTTGTCAAAAAACAGTAAAGGTCCTTGCAATAATTTTATTGGTCTTGAAAAAGTCCTTGCAAATTATATGGGTTTGGAAAAAATCCTTAAAAGTACTTGAATTGATACTTGTACGATCTTGAGCGAACCATGTATATGTGCTATGTCACCCTGTTGCCTTTTCGTTCATGTTAGGCTTAACATGTAGAACATTAGTAAAAACTAAACATAGACCGCACGGTCTGACTACTCCATTTAAATTAAGATTGTTTACTATTAACTGCGAATGGGACCGAACTTTCCGCAATTACGGAGGGCTCATTGACAAATACTGTAATTACAATTCGGATAATTTGAGTTCTTCTTTAGAATTAATATAAGCTTCCTCCATAAATGAAATGCTATTTTACTGCTGTTGAAGAACACGTTACTAATAATAATTGTTTCATTATAGGTATAGAAATTTTCAGTACAGAAAACGTAAGTGACCGTAATGAAGCACTAGGTTTATTTTCCGACAGTTAGCGGTTATTGGCTTCATAACTCTAGTTTACTTTTGCAGAAACCAAAGACCAGTTTGCCCGTGATGATCCTGCATTCCTGGTCCTCCTTAGTGCTTGTCTTTGTGGTACGTCACTATATTATATTATTGTCTGACGATGGTTGTAAATCATAAATTGCTCACAAATTATTTATTTTTTCTTATAGGATCTTCGGTGTTATTTTCCGTTGCGTTAGGTTTTAGTTTTCTACAGTTCTTCAAGTTTTTGCTGTGGGTTGTCTTCATTGACTGTATTGGTGTTGGCATGTGTGTCGCAACAATATTTTGGTAAGTACTGAAAATGAATATGAACTGCTCGAGATCATCTCTTACTTCGAAAAACCATTTTCCGGAATTTTTAAGTGTCCAAGAAATGACTTGTTACATTTGTCATACTCGCCTAACACTGACCACGATTCGTGGTTCAGTTGTATTTTGTTATCGCACCCCCCCCCCCCCAACTTTCCCTCCCAATCCTGTTACATCTGCTTCTGCTAACAATGAAACTCAGTTTTTAAACATTCACTTGTGAGCAGAATACATGGGTACATTGATTTCACTTAACTGGCTCTGTTCCTATCTCAGGAATGTACTGCCGCTAAGTTGCATGACTGACAGTGCGTGTGTATCAGTTGTGTCAGTATTAAAAACTAATACTGTTCCAAAAACTAAAATTGTTGGATTTTGAGGTTATCTACAGTGATAATTTGCTAAAATGTTTCTCGATTTGCCGGCAAACTAGTGAAGCTCTGTCCAGGCCTTTATTCCTCGTTATTGCTCTCTCATAGATAACCCCCCCCGCCCTTCTTTCCGCTGGATTTCTATGCCTGTGGGAACAAAGAAATTTACTGTAGTTACATACAGATTTTGACTTTGGTTTAACGTTTTTCTACTTGGATTTAACACTTTTGTACATCAATATTAACGTTAGTGGATTTCAAATTAACACTCTTGGCTTCGCACTTAGTAGACTTGCACTTGAATTTAACATTTCTGCACTTAAAAGAGCATTGAAACAAACTCTTTGCATTATTTAATGTTTTAGTGACTAACCCAAATAACGTAAAAGTAAAATTATAAAAAATTACGAACCAAAATTACAAGATTATGAAATATTAGAGCCTACAAAATTACAAAAAAAAAAATACAAGTATACATTTACTGTGTGTAATCCTAATTTCAATAGAATTCACAATTTTGTAAACAATAATAGAAACGCAACTTCAAATATAGAGGAATGGTAAATCTGTACCTTAGCTTACAACTGTAATGGCCCAATTTAACTTCTAGACACAGTATTCGGTTCCAAGAAAGCTAAATAACAAAAACAAGCCCTTCATTTTGTATCTTGTAGGTAACATGCGAGTTTATTATTATAATTAATTTCACACGGGGATATGTTTTGTGTTGCAGGTTTGTAAGTAATAAATATCTACGGAAGCCCACATGTATGGATCAAGACGTTGAATGGGGCTACACTTTTGACGTCCATCTCAACGCCTTTTTTCCTCTTCTAATTATTTTGCATGTTTTGCAGTTGCTGGCTTGTCAAGGTATACGTCAGTCATTGTTGTAAATAAGGTCATTATTGTTGTTAGTATGGTGACTCATTTTTCTTTCTGAATCTCTTGCAGTGCTTTCGCCAACATCATTTTTTGCATTATTAATTGACAACACATTCTGGTTGATTGCTATTGGATACTACATATACATCACTTTCTTAGGGTACAGCGGTAAGATAAAAGCTTTTTTCACGTGGTTAAAAAAAAAATACACTAAAAACATTGACTATTTCGTTGACTAACTGCTGGCTTTAAAGTGGGTGAAGGATTTAAGTCGCGTGTTCCTTTTTTGCTTCTGCCACAGTCGTTAAATTGAGAGCTGCTCTTTTGCTTTCACGGTTGACTACAGAGCAACTAGAAGGTAAAAAACTGTACAATGGTCCAATCACCTTTCTACATTTATAAGTTGTGCGGAGTATTATGTTATGCCTAAGCTTACAGTTTCTCTAATAAAACTTGTTCAGTGACGGCGCCATGGGTGGGCCATGACCCCCCCCCCCCATCCCAACACTAAAGTCACCACGAGAAAAATAATCTTAAAAAAATCTTGCACCTCGATTCCTCCTTATAGTAACAGTTCATTTGAGGCGTAGCGTAGGCTCATAGTCAGGGTCCCACGGAGAAAAAAACGTTCCACAGCAGACGCCATACTTTACGCACCTCTCAAAATAGCAAAAACCAGTCCACAATTTCCACACATTTTTGACAGCTTTGAAAAAATGTTGTTGAAATTTCTTCCTTCTGTCTTCTTCAGGTGAGTAAGAAATAAATATTTACTAGTTACATCACACTGCACTGTCCGACGCCGTTTTGAACGAAGCGCGTGCATGCGTGCGTAGCCTTCAAGAAATAGAAAGCCCGCATCTAAGCGTCTTTCTTGCTACTCTACCGATCTCTCCTCACCAAATGCTGGATTGCTGGTGTATGGCATCTGCTGTAGAATGCGAATCAATTGACTCTCAATGTAATCGCAGCCATTGTGCTATATTTAGAAAGAAATGTTACGTTTTAGTGGAGAAGGATTCACTGGAGGATGAAACACATTAACACTCTTTCTTCGGCTTTGGAGGATTTTTCGTAGCTGGAGCGCGATCTCAGGCTACAGTAAAGCTTCAGATTAGAATTTTTCTTTAGTAGACAGTGGCCAGTGGATTGATTATGTTTAGTCGCCATAATAAAATTTTTGGTCGCCAATGAATACAATTTATAATTTTGCCGCCAGGCATAGTTATGTAATTATAAGTTTTCCGGGATGAAGCTTCCCCCCCCCC
>JAHWFP010113468.1:48648-66676 GCA_023313725.1 Lithobius niger
CCCCCCCCCCCTCCCCAGGAACCATCACGGTAGTAAATTTAAACAAGCAACATAACAGCCCAAGATTTATTTTTACGGCCAAGCGAGTGACTTTAATTTTTATTTTTTTTTAATCAAACTTTGCTGTCAAAATACAAACCTTTTTAAAATTTACCTTTGTATTTTAAAGTTTAGTATTATACAATTTTATGCTGAATTAAATGAACAGGTGTTTCTTACATATTTCGTTAAAAAAGTTATTTACTACTTTAAGCACGGCTGTCATCAGTTAATAATGTCTGGTTTTTAATCGGTTTTTATCTGTCAGTAATGTCTGAATTTAAATTTCTTTTAAAGCATAAATATAGCCCAATCAAACTATTAATTAAATCGAAAATGCAAAACATATTTACATCTTTAGCCATGGTTATCAGTTAGGCATGTCTGGTTTTTCAGCTGGTTAGCTATTCCTAGCATTTATGTCGGTCTGCATTTAAATTTTATTTAATATTTTAATAACACCGAACAAAACATTTAATTAATTCTCAAATGTAAAAAATAATAAAATAATTCTTTAAAAAATAATCAACTTATGTTATTGTTGATTAGTTAGTCCTACTTCCGGTAGGCTAGGACTGACGATCTTAAAAGCTCTGTTCACATCGTCTGACAGTGCCTTCATCTGAAAACGAAATTAAACCAGCAGATCTCAGCAGTTTCTACAAAGAAATGACTCTTGAGTACTTAATCTTAACACCTACTAAATAAAGTGAATGTTTAAATCTTTTAGAAATAAAAATTCAAAGGTGAATACATTTGTCCGTGCGTTAAGCCTAACTAAGAATGACGTGTGATTCCCGGGAAAACATGCCTCTAGTTAGGCCTAATCAGCGCGGTTGGCATTTTTTTTTTCTATTAGATGAAGGCAAGTTACATCGGATTAATATTTTTTGTTTCTAATGCCAGGCATAATGACTTTGCCAGTAGGTTCTGTATTCATGTTGTGATCAAGGCTCGGATCAACAATATCGGTTCGGTATTTTCAATAACTAAAACGTGACAGTAGTAGCCAACTTTGGCGAGTGCAATAGTGTCTTATTGTCGCCAGCTATCACGTTTTACCGGCCAACTGGCTTGTGGCGACCGTTAGTCTGAAGCTTTAGGCTACAGGATCAAAGGTGGCCGTCAATCTCTGCCTGGACCTGGGTGTAATGAGCAAGGATTTTTAACTCTATAGTCAGGACCTTTCGTCGAAAGCAGACAATAAGGCCATGCAAAGTTAATTGTTTGGTTTACACGCGCCTGCGGGTTCTTTGAATTATCACGAGTCAAAATGTTTTATCCAAATCTTGGTCCACCCGCTAAAAGTCTTAGGCTATTTTCGCCATTCCAATACGCCATTCTCACCGGCTCGAAACGAGTTTTTCAGTGGTGCAAATGCCAAGCCTCTAGCTGAAACCGCTAAGAAGTTATTTGGATAACATACAAAGTATTTTAGTTTTTTAAGATGACTACAGTAGGTGCACGTCAAAGAAATGTGGTTAGATAAATAAAATGTCTGGTGCCTCAATTTTCATCTTCACCCATAAACCAAACAATTTTTTTCTGGAATACTTATGAAGCTAGTTCTCATTATCCACAAACTGCCACACTTTTTTGAGAATAGGTGCCTCTGCAGTGACTTAAGTTAATGCAAGTAGTGTTGGTTTGTAGCCGTCACTAAAATAATGATTCTTTTCTTACAGCTCTGCCTATCCTAAAAAATACACAAGTTTTGCTGTATCCTATGACGGCACTAGTCATTTGGTTTCTTCTATCCTTAATATTTGGGTGGAATATGTGCTGGCTGCTTCTCAACTTTTATAGAGATAGGATAACACTCTGATGCATTAAGTATTGTACATAACACATTATTATTATTATTTTGTATTGTGAATTTGTGGGTGAAAATTACAACACTTCCTTTGGAATAAAAGTATGTTAAAGTATGTTTTACTGAATAAATACATTTTATTAACATTTTTGAACGAGATTAATGTGACCGAGCAATGTCTGAAAAGAATTGCAAAATGTCACTAATAGTGAAATCCAGTGTGATCATGGAACCGGGATAACATCTTTCAATCAAGCTTTGGATGGATTTGTATTGGCCAATGAACTCCTCTTGCATGGAATGCCATACCACCTGCAAACGAACAAAGCAATGTAGACACTCAAGATATTGGACAAACAAAATTTACGCATGGCTTGAATCCTAGATTCTGGGACCTTAATGTAAGTAAAAGCCATGGTACCTTCTGCAGGCTTTCAGCAGAACTATTAATATTTTTATACGAGCTACCTCAGTCCCTACAGCTTAAAGTGGCACAATCACCGATTGAAAAGCAACCGAAAATACCATGGCGGTAGTGATGTCGTTAACTTTCACAGCTCGCTCCAAGGTGCACGAGGAGGTACCAAATTTTACTCCATAATTAAGGAGGTTCGTTAAAAGAAAGTGGCATTCCTGCACCTGACGTTACCAAATTCTGCCTACTTTCAATTGGTGATAGTGCCACTTTAAGATATCCTCAAAATGAAACTTGTTATGGATTTACGCCTAGCTTTATGATGTTTAAAGTTGGGATATCAAATGCCAATTACTTTCACTGACCGCGAAAAAAATTGTCCGGGTCGTTGCATTTTATTTCTAATTTCCATTTGTCACGTCACGGAAACAGTTGGGTATGTTAATCATCAGTAATTAAAACGATGGACTATTTTTAGCTGCCACGTTTAATCGGAAGCTTTCTTGCAACCAACACGACATGGTAATTCTACCTCTATGGTCGTTCCAGGTAGAGCAGCACGAAGGAAACTTGATAAAAAAAAAACAATGGTGTCTTCAGTCAAGCCGTAGGCCTAAAAAATTGTGTACCTCCGTGTGACACTCAATGACTGGCTACAGACGCTAGCTCCACAGTGAATATGGCATCATTGATTTATAGAACCTACTGAAAAAGCTAGGCCTACCAGCATTACATATCATATTACAATATTGGTACAGCCTTTATTATTAACTTTAAATCCTTTATTTAAATGCTCAAAGATCTTAATAAATTCATTTTAAGAGATTTTCTCAGCTCCCCATCAGGTGGTGTTCATGCTAACTCCCCGCACACAATGCCCCTTCCCATCACTTTTCGTTTGAGCATTCGCCCGGAATGACGTCTGCTGGCTCTCTGCCAAGATTTTCAAAATGGCCGATACATTCGTTTCCACTACGCAGATTCAGAGCCGAGTTGGCTGTTGCAAACACTAGTGCGTCGCCTTTCTTTCATCGCCCATCCCCTTCGGGATATTTGGATGAAGTTTACGGTGTGTGCCCGGAGGGATTGCACTTTTGGAGCGGGCATAGCTTACCCAGGTGGCGAAACATGCACCAGGCGTGTGTTTCCTTCTGAGACAGTCACTAGCGCTGAACAATTAAATCTCCCAAGTCTCGGGCGTCTGTGCAAGTCAGTGGTCCTAAGTCAGCCTTTCGTTCCCCCGACTTTGATGTGCATGGCAGTCTTAAAATCCCTTCGAATGGAGAACGCTCGCAATGCCTGGTTCACGCTTTGAAGCCTATTTGGAATACACTTAATTTCTGGCTTCGCCACAGGTCCCGGACTCCCTTGTTTCTTCTGGTAGACGAAAACTTTGTAACCCACGCTCCAACCCTGGTTTCTCCAGCAAAGATCGCAGTGTGGATTTGTGATGTGGTCCATCGAGCCTATGATATCGTCCCCCGTCACCTCGATCTCCCCGCAGATGTGCGTGACATGAATTATGGCGTTGGCTTTGTCTTGGGCCTTTGGACGAAGATGTTACCACCTGGCGCAACAAAAACACGTTTTCAGCCATTAGATGCGTGATGTTGATGGCCCTGTAGATGATGCGAAGATGAAAGTTCACGTTATGGCTGGCAACACAGTGGGCAAGAAGTAATACCCTGCTGCTGTACTGAAGATGTTGCCAATATGTTTCAGGTGGGTACCGTTATTTTACACACAGTTTAGGGTATCGTCTGAACACTTCTCTCAAATTATTGGGTGCTTTGTCTGCACAAAGCCAAAGTTCGGAAAACCACTCGTCGGAACCGCCGTCAAAGCCATCCGGCGACACGCTACGAAAGCAAATGGACAAAGAAACCAAGATGCCATAACGCTGTCAGCAATGTAACTCGGGTTGTTTTTACTCGAAAACTGCCTGTGCCTATGTATTGTTTCAACATTAAATAAGAAGATGACTCACTTTTTTTCTTTTTTTGCCCGCCTTTGGCATTGATATGCCATCATTTGTAGCGCCGGTCATCTAGTGTTGCCCCAACTCCGATGGAGTCTCCGTTTTATAGGATTTGTAAGGAAGAGTTTTTTGATACTTCATTGTCAGTTACTTTCAATGTTTTCACTTTCAGAGCATTGGATTTGGTTTTTTTTTTGTGGCCCATCCTTGCGTTATTAAGTTAGCGTCGACGAAGTTAGCGTTTGTGTCAACAGATGGTGCTAGCATTATGAATTGTAGAGATACAGCAATGGCTTTCTTTGTTTCCACACCGATTTGGGACGCAAAACTAGCAATTTCTGTTCAAAAGCATCCAATTTCGAGTCAAACTGATCGTTTAATTCAGTAGAAACATCAGCTCGAATTGAATCCATGGAATTATCGATGTGCTCTTTAGAGGATTTTCGCACCTCAAAAACAACTAGCTGTAGGTTGCTTGACCACGAAGAATCCGTTCGTGACCGAGCAGTGTTCGTTGTTTAGTCTGCTTTGTTTGCAGGTAACGAAGCGTTGGCAATGGTCTCTTCAGGTACAGATAATTCAACACTTACTTTCAATAAATGGTCACCCAACAATGATTTTGCTGCTTCTTCAACTGCAGGAGTGGGAGAATCAACAGAAGAAGAACGCTCACGTTAAACTTGCTTTTGGGCCATCGTTTTTTTTCCATACGCAAAATCTTCTTAAAAGTGGCTTTATCATGTGAATTGCAAATTGTAACGTGTGTTCAATGTAGAAGCCAAAACTTGAAGTAGTTAAACCTTGTTTAATGCGCAATAATCTTGACAAGATTTGGGTTACATTTGAAAGAACATTCTCATAACAAGAATTGACGTGAATAGAACATCGGACTCTGAAGCCCTTGCCTTTTATATGCTCCGGTCAGCGTCAAGAATCAACTGGACAACCAATCAGCTTTTGAGTTCATTAACCAATCCAGTTCTAGGTTACAAAGTTTTTACCAATCGTGGCCACGTTCTCTTGCACGTCCGCTCATGGTTTTGGCGCAAAACCTTAAAGTCCTTGCTGTTAAACAAATAATTTTGGCGCCAACAAGAGTCAACTATCGTTTCAAGCACACAAGCAGGTATGAGGGTGAGCCAATGTCCATTACAAAATATCACATCTTGCATCATTGAAGTTACACGTTCAGCATTACTTGCATAATAAATGCTAGTCTCCTGGTGTTTTTCAGCAGAACTTGAAGCTTGAAAAACATTGTTTTGTGCGTAATTTCCCATCAGAAAATGTTGGCGATAAGCCAGTCACTATAGCAACGAGGCGCTCTGCCTGTTATTACTGTCAGTGGCTGAAGCGATACGAGTAAACCAGATGCTGCGTTGACATTACAGAGTGATCCAACTAAAGTGTTACGAGCCGATATCCATGAATGGCTAATGATAGAAATGAAATAATGGGTGTCTTGGGGGATGTTTACATGGGAAAAAAGAATGACCTTTAGTCAAGGTCATCCTCGTCCTATTTTCCCAACAAGATACGATAGGCTATAGCAAAAATGTAAACAAAAAAGTTGGACGCAAGAAGACTATATGACCAACCAAGAAAGCAGATTCAAAATCGAATAATAAAAGTTCACTCTGAACATGTTGGCAGCTAGCTACACTACAGTGAAGCCAGCATGTTCAGAGTGAGCTTTTAAATATCGTCGAAACTAGTTTATTTAATATCCAATTTTGAATTTGCTTTCTTGGTGGGTCATGTGGTCTGCTTGCTTCCAACTTTCTGATTTATGTTTTTGCCGTGTCGTACCTCATTGGGAAGATATAACCAGAAATATCAACTCAAAGTCATTATTTTTTACTCTGTAAAAATCCCTTGTCATGGTTACATTCCCTCAGGCCGTTGCCACGACACTGACTGGCCCTCCTTGGCTTGCCTGCAGCCAGATCCCGTCTCTCAGTAGAAGCCCCCATGCTACTTCTTGTAGGCAACGAGATGTGGAAACATGGCTTACGCCAGAGCTTGTGGTCTCTGAACTCTCAATTCGTGATGCCCCAGAGCTCGGCACCAGGGTAACACCTCACGATCATTTCATTTCCATCGTTATTTTTCTGTCATTAGCCATTCACAGGATATCGGCTCGTAACACTGTAGTTGAATCACCTTGTATAATGCATGGAGAACGCAGCGATCCTAACGAGAGATTAGCTAAACTAATCTAAACAGAATTTAAGGGTTTTAAATTTATTTCGAGTAAATTAGCAGAATAAACAATTTTAGCACGTACTGAAGGTTGATATTTTGCAGATAGTAAGAAACCAATAATTTTCTTTTCAGTAACACTAAAAGCTTAGCTTTACTTACATCTGAAATTTTTTCGTTTTAAGGTTAACTGTAACTAAGGAATAAAAGAAGCTAGAAATGAAGTCATTTAGCCTTGCTGCGAAAAGGTATCTATTGAAGAAAGTATCGGTATCATCAAGAGTGAGATAGGTGGTGAAGTTCAGAATAATAAAGTGTCGGCATCGCGCTGAAAAATATCCTGGTATCATACACTTCTGTTAGTCTGCGAAGTTAACTTAGCCAAAAAAAAACCCGGTGGGAAATCAAATCTTTAAATACCAGGAATCTTTTAACAAGTTCCGTTTTTGGGGGGATATCACAAATGTTTGAATCGGTTTGCCAGTGACAATGTGTACACAGCAATGGGCAAAGCAACAATTTTTCATTTTGTGTGCTTTTGTTGTGCTGCGTATACTTGCACTTTGTATTCATCCTTGTAAGCCGGAGATACTGTTCAGTATTGTTATCAAAATGGTATCAAGATTGATTGATAACCGAATTTACAGTTTTCACAAAATTGCAAAATTTTGTGAAACTTAGTACAGTAGGATTCCCTTAGCTAGAAAAAACACTTTTTTTTTTCCAACAAAGAAAATGTAAGCATTCACTAACTGAGTTTTACGTTATGTTGTCAGGTGACCAAAATCTTCTAATGAAACGAAATTTTAGCCTTTTCTGTTGCATTAATTTTCCTCAGATACCGGAAAACAGCCAAACTGCCTCAGCAGTTTAAGACACAAGTGTCAACATGCTCCTAAATATGGTATCTAACTAAGATGGATGGTTATTGTTGAATCTTGGCGGGCGACACACTAGCTCACCTCTTAATAGAGAATGTTACCTGTAATAAATTTTCCTCTTCACAAAGGTGCTTTTCAACCTTTCTGTACAAACTCTCTAATCCTTTCTTCACCTGAAAATAGTATCATAAATTTTTAGCTAACTTTAGTTGGATAATTCCAATTCAATGTCGCAGCTAAGTTACCTCTTTGGTAGGATATTCTTTAATAACTTTTCGAAGTTCTTGTTTCGAATATGCCAGCCGATAGCCAATTTCATCTTCTTTCACTCCCTGGGCAACTTTACTTTGAACTCCTTCAAAAAATGTCTGCAACAAACCAAAAAATAAGTTTCATCTGCAGGTGGTCTTCAAAATAGCAACATTATATCAGGGTTATCATTACAAAACGAATTATGGTACACTTTTAACTTTTTTTTAGTAGTTATCTTGAATAAAATGTTATATTAGATAAATAAATTCCTAGTTTACTTAGTTCTAAGAATAGTCAAGGCCATCCTTCCCTCTATTTATTAGCTGGGCATAGTTATGCTGATTAAGAAGAATTAAAAACTGATACAAGCTGCTCAACCTTCCGATTTACTGATACACCAACACACGGTAGGATTTGCGGTATTTTTAGGTAATATTAAATTTCTGCTAGAAAGCATGACATGAAAACAAATAAAAAACTGAACCCACAGAAATAACCTACTGCAAGTATCTTTACAAGCAAATAATTGTTTAGGTGTACACGGCCACAAAAAAAGGTTATTTATTAAAACTGGCATTTCACATTGAGGTTTCACAATGAATAAAACAATTAACACAAGTTCAAGTCGTATAGCATAACTTACATTTAACTTATCAAGTGGTCGACCAAAATATTGCGTGACGTACGCTGCCAAGTGTTCATTATACTTCTGCTTTGTTTCTCTTCGTTCAGAATCCAAACAACTAATCTTGAGTTGGCTTAGAAGAGCTGGAGATAAAATCAATTTTAGATGCAGCTTGTCAAATAAATTGTATGGATAATTAAAGCAGGAAAACTTACCATATAGGTGATGGAAGTTTTCTGAAACAAAAAGGTTTAGTTAGTTTCCGAACATTTTTCAAACAGTCATTGTACTCCAGAAGTTCAAATACCAAGTTTCTAATGCCTCAACCTGCTTTGGTCATTAGAATTTCCCAACAAGAAGCACATGTTTATGAAGACCTTATTCTACTTTCTGAAATACAGCACTAATTATCGATTTTTCGGCACTTTTATTTTGGCATCATACTGACTTACTCTGACGTACGCAACACCAAAAAAATTTCCAGTTTTTCTTCAAACCAGCGAATTTTCGAAAACTGCTATACGTGGCACACTCGAGAAAAAGTGGGAAAAGTTTCTCCCAGCAGCAGCAGCTTGCACACTGAAAAAGATTCATTCCACACAGGAAGTGAAAGCGAAAACGACGAACAAGACAGCTGATGTAAGGTCAACTGCGAAGAAAGTAAGGGAGTGGGAAGTTCGAATGTGGCAGACAGTTGGAGTAGAGTCTTTACTGGTAGTGGTGTGCGCGCGTCTCACATTCTTAGCCTGAAGAAGAAAACCCGTACAGCAGTTTTCGAAAATTCACTGTTTTGAAGAAACACTGGAATTTTTTTGGTGTTGTGTATGTCACAGTAAGTCAATATGATATACAGTATTAGCACTCAAAGTTTATGCTTAAGTTCTTTCAAATAAAATTTTAGTTTAATTACTTCACTGCTTTTATACTGAAGAATATGTAAATTCCACGATCATCCTAGGACAAATTTTGCAGTGTTTTTTTTTGCAATGATAGTGCAATTTTGCAGTATTTCAATACAATTTCACCGTGATATTTGGCAGCTGAATTAGACAGTGCTGTCTCATTGTTTCGTATGTTAACAAAATTTATGCTAATAACAAAGTCCAGCCTTTATAACACAAATATGTATGCACCATGTACGTGGTTGCTCAGTCTAGGCGACCTTGAACTAACACCAGTGATTAGCACAACACTCGCACACTTCAACATTGGGTGGTGATAAGTATAACTGCTCCTGGATTTTTTTTTTGAAGGCTTGTCGTTGTTTATGCAGACTTGTGTATCATTAAAATAAATTGAATAAATACAGATGCAAACCTATTTACGTTGCCTTTTGGACTATATGTCGGACTGCCTGAGCGTGGAATCGAACCCACAACCTTTGAAACCATAGGCCGAGGTCCTACCGCTGAGCCATACTGGCCATGTCAGTATGACTCATTGGTAGGACCTCGGACTTTGGTTTCAAAGGTCATGGGTTTGATTATCCTCTCAGGCTGTCTGACATACAAGTCCCAAAAGGCAACGTAAATAGGTTTGCATCTGCATTTAATTAACTTGTTGAGCCTTTGGCTTTCCATCTTTAATAATTAAAATCAGTTAACGGTTTTGGTTTCATGTTTGAACAAAGCCAATTTGGGGAAATTTGTGATGTTTTGCATCATTTACAAAATATTATAAAAATTAAGTGGGTGTTTTAATGTTTACCCACCATTTCAACAATAATTTTTAAAGGCTTTTGTTTTTACCACGCGCCCCGGCTCTCAGCTGCGACGTCATCATGAGTTAACTATTGACGAACGAGAACAGCGGAGCGGCTGTTTGGTCATCTGAGTGAACTAGCCCAGTCATGTGATAGGCACGTCAAGGCAGAGAGCTCATGGCGCATGGTATAGTTCAAATGTTGTAAAATTTATGATTTCGCAAAATGACAAGATGATTTCGTTCTTAGTTACAACCTAAACAGGGAGATACATATTCCATAAGTTCTCGAGCAACGCTGTTGTTTCCCATATATCCTTGAATTAGTGCACCCAGGCGGGTTATTCTTTTCATTACGTACAAAACTTGGTACTCATTCAGTCCACAGTTGATCACTATTTCGAAAGCAGTTCAACCCTACAAGCATTTGTTATTGTAGGTTAAAATATGCATTGTAAGTCAAATAAATGAACCAAAACTTATTCAGTAATTGCACAAAAACACGACTTCTTAACATCTTAATACCATGATGTGGTTTTACTTTTGGATCAATCACACATTATGAGGCATAAGTTAAACAACTGTTTCTAAAGGGCAACCAGTCCATACTTCAGGCCTGGCACTTCTAAGCTTAACTCCGGTGCTTCATCAAGGAAATTTGTATAGGTCTTGGAGAACCTTTCATTTTTTAAATTTTCAGTACTAGTTAATTGTTTTAAGTTTAATCTACTGGATAGTGGATACAAATGAGTTCGAAACTCTTAAAGTACGTATTATATTTTTATTAACTTACCCATCATGATGACTTCTTTGGGCGTCTTGGGGTGTTCTTTAGCAATCCTTGGTATTGCTTCCAACATGGCGTGCACCAGCTTTACGTACCATTTATCTAAGTCAATCCGCCGATCTGAACCTTTGAATATAGTTTCAGCTTGTTTAGCAAATTCCTATAAGCAAAATTTATTCGTTTCAGATTCAAGGATCTTTTGCGCCAAAAAAAAATAATAATAAAAATAAATAAATAAAAAACATCTTTGTTTTCTTCCGAAGACATTGTGCAGGCTTTTGTACATCACTACTTGCCGGTTTTTTTTTTTATGTTGGTGTCATCCATTTTATTAAATTTGCCTTGTCCACTTTCATTTTGCTTTCGCCCCATATTTTTTTTTTTTTTTGTTGTGGAAAGTATAATGATGGATGAAACCAACGTTAACATAAACATATACTTGCATGATACAGAAAAGAGTTCTTCTTTTGCAACATAAGCAGTTTTTCTTTCAGCAAACGCAAATGAGTTCGCAATTCCATTTTCGGGAAACGTTGACTGTAATATCTTAATCTTCCCCATTGATAACGTCAACAACTGTTACAAACTAAAATATGTAAGGCGACGCGCAGTCCTAACAGACATTGATTGCGAGAACCTAGCTAAAAACAGGGATGTACCGAAGTTGACATCGACCTTTTTAGGCTACATCGGTCATTGGAACATCGGCGTCGGTTTTAGACAGCAGATGTTAAAACATCGGAAATACACAATTTTATTAAATCATTTTGTGACAGATGTGTGTCTAATTAATTTCTGGGTGCTAAATTTTAGGCCTGCAGAAATGTTTAATTTTATTTCTGAAATCCTCTTAATTATTTTTGACTCAAGGAAAACATACTTTTTTCACTTTACTTTCTTCAACGTCGTACCACGAGATATTGGAATCGGACATCAACATCGGCATTTGAGCGCATCGGTGCATCCCTAGCTAAAAGCAAGCTGCAATGAGTGGAGAGGTGCTTTAAAGCAAGCATATGCTGATGAAGACACCGATGAGAAGTGTCATGGAGATGTGATGGAAAGCCACTGATAGCTACAAGCTGCTCCGAAATATGAATTTTAGCGGTTTGACCAAGATGGAGATAAAAAAGTTTGATCCGCGATAATTTAAGGCACCCGCACGCGCCTGTAAACTAAACAATTAATCTGCGTGGCCTTAACTGCACTAGTCTTTATATAAATAAATAAATCAATTTGTTGCAAACGCAACCGGAATGGCAAGGACCTGTCGATCGCTAACAGCCATCCGAAATGAAAACTAAAACTCATAGAACACAAAAGTTTAAAATGAAGACAAATGGTGCAGCGCAGAGGATGGGTTCATGGAATTTGGTTGGGGTTACGAATGCCTTACCACCAAGGTTAGACCTACCAGGGACACAATGGCCCCCAATGGCATCGCCAAACGTGAGGGGAAACGCTGAGAGTCATTGTCAATAATTCTGTTATAACAATACATAAAGTATAGCAAAGCTTGGCCAAGACCAATTGTCAATCCTAATGCATAAAAAAAAATTGTACTACGAAAAATCCCACAGCAAATGGGGTCAGCACTGAGTCAGTATATTTGCAATCTCGGCACAAAAGGACAGGGAAGGGATAGGTTTATCCACTTAAATCCTCCCTAAATTAAAGTTAATAAAATTACACTTATTTATAATAAAAAATAGCAGGTTGATACCATTGTCTTAAAAACTACTAAAACTTAACATATCTGGTCAGATCAACTTTATTTAGCCTCTTTTTAAAGGTAGTAAGTGTTCGTGCTGTGACAACATCAGCAGGAAGAGCATTCCAGGGACCAACGACGCGATGAGAAAAGAAATACCTACGACAATCCTTCCTCCTAGTCTTTACTATTAATTTAAGGATATGACCCCTTGCCCAATTTCCTTCCCTTAATGAAAAGAAATGGTTGCTCCCCAAGTCGGTCAATCCATGTAAAATTGAAAAGGTCAGGCTTAGGTCTTGCTTAAGTCTCCTCACTTCCAGTGAATCAATATTTAAAATTGTAAAATGTTCTGTGTAAGTTTTATGTTTCATACCTGGCAAATACTTCATAACAGACTCAAAATGGCTTATATTCTTTATTAAATGTGGAGACCAGACTGGACTTGCATATTCTAATATAGGCATAACACACGGTCTTTATATCACCAGAAGTAAAACATCTTTTAATTATTGCCATTCTCTGCCGAGCAGTCTTGACAATGTTACTGCAGTGAATTTCGCTCATAAGATTACTTGTAAACCACACCCCGTAAGTCTTTGACTTGGGTGACATGGTCAAGCACTATACCCTCAAGTATATATTGCATCTCCATATTTTTTGGTCCAATGTGGAAGGCTTTACATTTGGGGCCTGATAGGGATAATTCCCATTTTTGAAACCAAAGTTCTAGATCCAATAAGGATATCGAACAACCCTAGTAGTATTTAGTGTTAGTGAGGAGTGACTGACCTCAAAGTTGGAAACGAAGGGCAAAATGCCGCACTTGCTCTTCTTGGTTACTTTGGCTTCCTCAATGGACCTGATCTGAGCTTGCTGTAACATAAACAGACCTAATTTGAGGATAAGAACTTTTCAACATGTGTCACGTAGCAACTAAGAGTGAATACGCACCATGAATTTGTCAAAGTTGCGCTTAGCTTGAACCAACGCATTTGCAAATGTCATACTAAGGAATGAACCTGTATCCTGGGCTGACATTACATGCTGACTCAACCGCACCAATAAATACATGGAGTAACTAAACAAAGGAAATGTTAGTGACAGTAATATAGCTAAATACTACATCTTAGCCAATTGGAAGTGAAAAAAAAGTTGGGTTCTCGTTCTCGGGCAAATTTCTTTTTTAATATCTGTGCCAGTCGGCTTACTTAAAAAAAATTAATTATTGTCCAATGACTCAAATTCATCCCACATGGTCAACGCATTTATTTAAATTTTTTTAATGGCAACAAAAAAAAGTTTGCCTCTCACGCCCCTTGCAGGACACTTTATCGCGATCCCGATTTTTAAAAAAAGGACTCGCACATATGTCCATTTTGAATAAACTGCGTTACAATACTTTACTGTAAATACAGAACTGTCGATTCAAGTTCCAACTTTATGAACATTTTAGAGATGTACTATCATAACTGAAACAGTACAGCAAAAATGGCCGTGACGCAAGTAATTTTTTTTTTCGTGGCCTGCAATAAAGAAAATATTACTACTACGAGCTTTAGGATTTTTGAAAATAAAATATTGCTGAATGATAATTTTGAAACTTCCTACTACACTAATGACGTTCAGTTTTGGAAAAGCATTTCCTGCCATATATATATAATTTTTTTTATTTTTTTATTATTCTTGTATTACGTTCACTGTCATAAGTTCAGATTCATACGAGTAACGCTTAGATTCAAAACAGGAAATACTCGATCATATTTCGTGAAATATGATTGAGTATTTACTGTTTTGAATTTGAGCGTTACTCGTATGAATGTAAACTGGGCCACTTTTCGTGAAATATGATTGAGTATTTACTGTTTTGAATTTGAGCATTACTCGTATGAATGTAAACTGGGCCACTTTTTGGTTTACCAAAAATTGCCGAGAAGCAAGTAATTTTTTTCGTGGCCTACAATAAAGAAAATATTACTATGGAAAGTGTTTTAGGATTTGTGAAAATAAAAAAAATGCCAAATGATAATTTTGAAACTTCCTGCTACGCTAATGACGTTTAGTTTTGGAAAAGTCATTCCTGCCATAAAATTTTTTTTATTACTTCTTGCCAAGGAGGCTGTGCAGGCGAGTCTGAGACCCAACTCTCTTTTATTACAATGGCCTTAAAGCAAATTGTAAGCCAACTTACAATCCATCCACTTTATCATAATGACTGACAAAGCCCATCAATTCTGGCTCTAACACTGCAAATAATTCCCCCATCATTCTCCTTAAAAGACAGAAAGCAAACTTGTTAGGTTTTTAATAACACCATTTTGCTTTTTTTGTCTCTCTTAATTAACATACCTGACTTCTTCATTAATCTGTTTCCTGTATTAACGGCACATGAAATAGTAAAGGAGATATTTTAATATAATTAAAAAAATAACTAGCCACTATTTATGATCTAAAATTAATCAACACTAAACAAAAATACAACTGAAATCAAACAACTGTTTCTTGACAGGCCTCTCAAAAAAAAAAAATAGTGTATACGTGTGGAAAAGATAATTCACGCAAACATATTTCAACTCACTCTTTCTTCTGTGAAGCCATCAAAAACTCCTCACTTGTTGACCGCATTAGATTCGTAGCCACAGACAAACTTGACTAGAAACAAAAAAGGTTTAATTTACGGTATCTATTTTACAAGACTACTTTTAATGAGTATGAGAAAATAGACTTACTTGAGAAGAAGGGATGGGCAACTGTTGAGACGGTGACTGGTTTGTGTCGGTCATCAGGTGAAAGAAGCTGACACAAAACTGCTGTTCGGCAAGGCAAACAGGTTCTAACTCACTCAGCATCCGTTCCAGCAACTGGGGGAAAAACCATTACGTATACTGAAATATGCACCAATTTGTGAAATGCACACCCATCATAATAAATGCTCTACATCCAAACCAAACTACACCACATGCAGTTTGCCTTGCCCTGATATTAACCAAGCACCAGCAGGGCCTAGTAATGTAAATAATTTAGCTCAGTGTATCAGTTTTTTTGTACCAAACCGAGAATTAATTAATCTGGTTAAGTGAATATGAAGTTTTGTCTTTAAAACAGAAGACTGTGACAGGCTTATTTCACAGAGGGAAGGTAGTGAAGGGCTAATCTACGGAATTTGTTGGAACAGCAACACAGCAAAAGCTTAAGACGACTCATACAATTAGGTGAGTTGTCGTTCGGTTGTAACAAACGTCCATCTGGGAGTGACGTTGGATTGAAGATACTTGCAGTAGTGAAAAAAAATGGTTTCTCAGGCCCTTCGTACATAAATAGTCGTTACACGCAAAAAATAAGTGGATATGTAAGAAGTTATTTGTTTTCTTTAATTAATTTTTTTAGGTTTCAGGACAGAAATGCTTAAAACTAAGATGTGTCAGTGGCAACTTCAAAAGCAGTAAGAGAATTCTCTCAGTATCGCTTATGAAAAAAGTGGCTTTTCCCACATCGAACTAGCATGTGCTTTAGAACGATGTCAGTAGCTCTTCCATATCAAATTGTACTTGTAAGGATCAACTGCAGTACACGCTTCAGCATTCTTCTTATTACCCATTGGGGAACTTCAGCAAGAATTTAAGTAAGGGAAACCAAAGTGCCAAGTCAGCAAACTCCAACTTGAACAAAGTCCAACAAACAAAATAATAAAAAAAAAAAAAAAATTGAAAGTGTTTGTATGGAGTTGTTAATGAAAAACGTCACAGTTTTAGAACATTTTGAAATATGCTTTAGCAAATGAACAATCATGATCAATTGAGCAGTGATGTGGTAGCCTGAGGAAACATTCGTTACGAGCCCCTCTAACTCCAGAAAAACCAGACTGTCAAAAGTTGGCAATGAAATTGGGACGAATATCATCTTTTCCTTTGAAATGTAAGCATACAAGTTGTAAACATGGACTCACATTTTCAAAGGAAGCTATGTGGCATTTAAAAATTTCCTAGTATGCTTTGCTTTAAGACAACGCTAATAATTTTTGAAAAACTAAAATGGGAGAGGAGGGGGGGGGGGGGGGGGGAGAAGTCCCATTTGAAGCCATCACCCTAGCTACGCCACTGGTATTTGTTGTGCAAGTAAAATTCCAACTCTTTCAAGCACGCAAAGAAAAAAAAAGAATGATGTGCACTGGAAAAAGAGAACTTGCACGGATAAGATAAAGAAAATACTATAGCTATTTATTTACCCTATCAAACTTGTGCCATTCTGTAATATCCAAGTCTGATCCGTAAGAGTCCTTTTCAACCCCTAAAAGGGAAGATGACCGGACTCGACTAATTGGCTTGACAGTTAATTCTTGACTAGACCCGAGTCCTTTGCCTAAACAGTTTAACACATACACAGTAATGAGCCATCATGTAAATACAACAAATTCAGAACCTTATTTGAAATTCCTAAAGGCAGCTAAAGCAAAGCAATGCTTCACAAAATCACCAAGTCTCTCGTGCTGCACAAAGATGCGCTTCTCAAGCGGGTCAACATACTGTACATGGCAGCACTAGGCAAGCGCAAGGCCAAAAAGCAACACCTTCGGCAGAAACGAGCAACTGACCTTTCTTACCCAATATTCTTTGCTTGCCATTCTCAAAAAACTCGCGTATCTCTCTGTCGTACAACTTGTTTAATGATGTGGTGTAAACCTAAGGAAAAAATAACTGTTAGTAGTAATTCCGTGATAAGGGATGGCAGACATTATTAAATTTGTTACAACCTTTGCAAGTTGAGTATAAGCTCCTGGATCCACACACTTCAACCACATCATGAGTTGTGCATAGGCCAACAAGTCTCTATGACATGAGATATGCTTGGGCAGTGTTAACTCACTGGCATGAGCACTCAGTGTCTCACCCAACTCGTTACCCTAAACAAAATAAAGAAACATTCATACACATTACATTAAGTTTGATAATTCAACCAGACAGTCTTGTTCTCACATAAAGAAAATTTCTCAAAATGAAGCCTGAAGAAACAACAATGTTACAAATGGGTGAGAGCAGCTTGCTTTCAAATGGGTTGTGTTCTATACAACCCGTGCTTTTATTTTTCATGTTTACATATTGTTATCAATATATTTACTACCACTTCTTCTTATCTTGTCACACTCCAGTTTTCTGAAGCCACCAAAACACAACTGGAAAAGGATATTACATTGCTGGGAGGTATTTACTACCAGCCTGGCACCAATGATTTAGTCACGCGCCCAAACATAAATTCTGAAGACCTACACGCATATAACAAAACTAGAATACTGATTATAAACAAAATATATTTACACAGATCCCAACAGTCACATCCCCTCAATTCAGCCATTGCACAAACCATAATGGCTTATGCCAACATACAGTGGCATGCCTTATCTCACAACTTGCCACAACAGTTAAGTAAAAAAAATAATAATATCAGTCTTGCAAATATCACAAAAATTGCTAAGCAATGGCCTCCGGATCCACAGCAAACAGACTGAAAGTCACTACATGCTAACAAAAAGTAATAATGAATCTCACGAAAAGTGATAGCAAATCTCACTTGACAGTAGACGGTAAAAACTTAATGAATATATACCAAGTGTTCAAAGTAAGGAAGCT
>JAHWFP010113472.1:0-18500 GCA_023313725.1 Lithobius niger
TTATCCCAAACGACCTAGAGGTTATTACTGCAAAAAACTTGCACATTTTAAAGCAACAACATGCTCCAGTTTTTCAAAAATGAAAAAATATGGGGAAAAATGGCGAAATCTTTCACTCAGTTTTGTTCAAAACAATTTGAGGTATTATTGGAGAAAAGCTTTTAAATATAATATGAAATCAACATGCTCCAGTTTAATTTTTTTCTCCTGATTCAGGGATGTTAGGTAAATGTTTCCCTCATTTAGTGTCCTTTGGGTCGCTTTTGTCCTTTAATTTGAGATATTATGTACTCTTATTGCCTAATTGTACCTTCGAATTATTTTTGGAATTTTTAACAAGTTTGTTGTATAAAAAATGGAATTGTTACTGCATTAATACAAAAGGATCTTCAAATCGTAGTAGCGATAGGTTAACAGAAAAAAGACGACAGCAAATCAAACAGCCAACTCAATTTTCAAACTCAGTTTTTAATTTTTGCCAGCTATACCCGATTTTCATGAAGTACGGATTTAGTTCACGTTCTGTATTAACTAAAGCAATGGCAGAATGGGCTTGCAGACGAACTAGTAAATGAAATTTGTGACATTTCACGACTTCAGACGGTGAAAACTTAGCAGAAATCGTTACTAAGTTTTGTTTTATGCAGTTTTGTTAACGTTTCTGCCTTACTTAAGAACGTTTTTAAATCCTGGCAGTTAATATATCTGTAACGGGCGCCCCGCCGCTCCCCGCTCGAAATACAGTTAAGAGTTACTCCTTACGGAACCCATTCTGGGCACTGTGTAACAGAGAAAGGCTACATGAAGTAAAATAGCCAACTCAATTTTTATAGTTTTGCCAACTGTGTATGATTTTCGCGAAGTTAATTCTTATCAAGACTTTAAACTTGGGGAAGATACAGTTTAAAGCATATTTTATTTTTAGTTTCTACATTATCTATGATATTTTTAAGCCACGGTGGTGATGGGCTACCAGGCAAACAAAACGGCTCTTAGGTTCACATACTAGTCTGGTAGCAGGGCCAAAAACCTGGAAGTAAGGTCCGGCCAATGTTTTGTGGTGTTTTTGTGTTTCTTCAAGACATACTTAATGAAATTCTGCAGGGTGCCACTTTGTCACCCTTGAGCAAATTTAAACATTCAAGATGGCGGCCAAGATGGCTGAAAAATCATATATCGGCCATATCTTTGCATATAGAACAGACAGGGTAATCATTTTGGTGTCTAATACTGTGTTTTCAGGGTCAGGGAGTAATAACGGATTGACTTGTTGATAAAATATAGGGGCTGGTATCACAGTCACGTTCGATTTTTGGCTCATTTTCAACTTTCAGCTGCTATTCGGACATTTCTAATTTAGGTGGACGACTCCAATTCGATTCATTAGAAGGAAGACATTCCGACCTTTCGAGTGAACCTAATTGGAATCATCCACCTAAATTACAAACATCAGAATAGCAGTTTAAAGTTGAAAAATCGAAGAGTGCCTGTGATACCAGCCCCTAGTAAAAAGGGCGTAGCTCGGTCCCTAACAATGACAAACCCATTTATTTACCCTTGATGCAGAGAAGACAGTTCCACGTTTCGAATGAATATAATTGGAGTCTTCCACCTAAATTAGAAACGGCAGAATAGCAGTTGAAAGTTGAAAATGAGCGAAAAATCGAACGGTGACTGTGATACCAGCCCCTAAAAAAACAGACGTGTTACGCTAAACAGAAGTGTTACGAAAGCTAATAGAAAAAAAAAACATCTGAAACGTTACATTCAAACTGACCGAAGGATGATAATGATTAACCAGTATTCATGGAAACGGGACTTGGCAGTGAAGTTTTAGCCGAGCTTGGCAACTCGACAACTTGAATTTGCCAACTGTATATTGTACGTCTTCTTGGACGGTTGGAGGTTGGAGGTTGGGGTTGCTATGGCCCCGGTACGAATTAGTTATGTTAATATTCGTAGCCCTAAACCAATTCAGATTTACGAACTGAAAATGATGTATCCCTATTGGAGAAAGGGAAAATTATCATCTCCTACTGACCTGACGACAACCTTTAACCAGAGGGACACTTGAGTTGATCTGGTGGGGAAATGTACCCCTGAAATCACACTTCATACCAACACTCACGTCGTGCAGTGAAGCATCGCTTTCGAAAGATGTGCTAAAGCCTCAACTTAGACCATGGTGTGCCTGGGTCTAAATTTTATCCTTAGTCCCAGGCCTAACATGCTCATTAACCCGAAGATTTTCGCTAAACCTGATTGGAAATCACCGATTTTTTCAGCTTGGGACTAACTGCTCCGTACTAAGTTAGGCTGCAGCTTAGGGGCTCTACATTCCTTAGCCCTCAACTTAGTTCGCATTGGAAATCGCCGGATAAGCGTGATACCAAACTTACGCCCGAGATTAACAATAGACCTCAACTGGAAATCCCCACCGTGAATAAGCCTCGCTTATTCTATTCGTATGAAATTATTAATAAAACCAGACCTGGGACGGGGCACGCGAATCGAACACGATAGGCTGCCTGGAACTAGGCGAAACGAAAAAGCCGTACCTTCAACGATTCGTCAGCGAAATTTTCGTTACTGGTGGGTGCGCCGGCCCCCCCGGATTACCCCATCCCACCAGCTGGTTCCTGATGTTTGCTCTGGAGTTGCTTCTGCTGTGCATCTTACGCAGCACAATTTATCTGAATTAAAAAATAATCTGTTCGCAACAGAGATCAGTTTGCAAAATTAGTAACAAGACCTACTATCATGAACAAAGAGGATGAAAGAGTAGGCACAAGATATAGTTTTTTTTTATGAAGAAATCTTACGAAAAACGCGTACTACAATGATCATTTTCCTGATTATTTGACTGATCGTTTTTTGGTGTTTTTTGTCTGTCAGCAGCTTTTAGAGTTGCTACAAGAAATGTCTTCGAGCTTAGCGAGACGACGCCGAATGAGTGAGCGTTAGCGAGCGACTCTTCTAGTAACGACTTAACCATTATAGTGTCCGCGGCCTATGTTGAGTTCTCCGCAGAACGAACACATATAATCGATTGTACGTTTTCAGTAGCAGAGTGCCTTGTTGATATCCAAGATGGTTACAAAAACAATGGCGGCCATCGATTAAAGCCACTCCATCTAGGAAGACGTAGCCGCTCACAAAATACTTGCAGGGCTCAAGATCCACCGCGCACACAATTGGTAGTTGGCCGACAATATTACTTTTCCCGCGTACAAGCATTGTTGCGTCTGTGCTCCGATCTGGTGTGCTTCAACTCCATGTTGCATCGTTGTTGCATGTTGCAGCATTGTGACGTTTGGATATGGTTAGCATGTTCTCATCGAACCGATCGCGCGAATAGCATTGTTATATTTAGACTTTCCCCCATGCCCTAGCATCGTTGCGTTATTGTTACAAGCTGCAGGAGTTAGCACCCCCCCCCCCCCCTCGCTCCTTATAAACCTTTTTCTAAAAAATTTCGTGCGCAACGAACTCTTTTAAAATAACCACCGCCTGCCAGCCGTGATAATTATTGTTTACGGCTTATTTTTTAAGAGTAATCTCATAATTGCTAAAAAAAAAAAAAAAAATGGATTTCATCAATTTGGACCAAAAAGATCTGATCGATATCTACACCCAAAACAATATTTGTTAAAGATTCCCGCCATGCTTTTTGGCCGTGTGAAGTCGTAATATCAAACGTCAAACTAATCCCGCCGACTACGACTTCACACGTCAAATGAAACAATTGAAAATTACGCAGTAGGCAATTTTCATATATTTCATTTAACTTTCGAACTATTACTCGGTGGGATTCGCTTGGCGAAAGAGCTTGGCGTTTGATATCACGACTTCACACGGCCGAAAAGCTTGGCGGGGTTCCTAAACAAGTTTTGTTTTGTGGTAGTTTGACTGTTTGACTGGGGTAGTTCCGTAGGAAACCTGTGTCAACCTAGCACTACTTCAAAACCATTAGTAGTACCCAAATGCACTACTGGTTTTTCTCTTTCCTGTTTCATTAGAACGTATCGGTTTTAACTCTACTCGTTAATTAACTTTTTTAAATTTCTTTATCTTTCTTTCTCTCATTAAAAAATTCCTTTAACCTCAACAAGAACTTAGAAATTAAGTTGCGTCCTTTCGAATCCCTAATTACATCGCGCACGAGAAACTACGCCTCCAACCCCCTTCCCCTCCCCACCCTCATCCCTCTTCCCTTCACTCGAAAAAAAAATTCATCATCACCAACTTCCTCAAGTCGACGCCAAGACCAAATCCAGTTTAAAACTAGATTTCTGTTTTTAATTACTGGCGGAGGGAGAACTAAACGACGCGCGAAACCGAATTTGGCAAAATTCCCTTTTAAAGTCCAAATAGACGACTAATTTAGCGTTGACAGCAAACAGTGGAGACATTAATGAAATATAAAAAAAGAAAAGAAGAAAGAAAAGTTTTTGCCAGATTTCTGGTTTTGTCCCGAGTTGAATTCCACTGCATTTTTTTTTCTTTTTTAGAAAGAAGGGGGAGAGGGGTTATAGGGATTCGTACGCGAACACCGTGAAACTTTTCGTTAAAAGACACCATCTTTAATATGTTAATTACTGCGGTTTAGCTTTGTCCTTAGAAAATGGGTTTTCAAAAAAAAAAAAGCAAGTTACATCACCAGCTAGAAATATTTGCTACTTTCCAGAATATGGCGTATTTTAATTTTTTTTTTACGCAGTTCAGCTGTGAGTGAATGCGTATGCAAAGACCATCCTACGCAGGCAGCGTCTTCAAGAGCATTGGAACTAAAATGAAGCTCTCTATGTTAAGACGCATTAAAGTGACCATGTCCTGTCACTGCAAAACTCAGGGGCACAGGGAGGGAGAGGCAAGGAGTTCCGCGTCTCCCCCCCCCCCCCCAACACAATTTAGCCACCTATAATACCATAAAGCTAAATAAACTCCTCATTTCCGGAAGCCGGATACGGCACAGTGCCGTAATATGCTTCAGCTTACGGGGCTCCGGAACTCTACCGTTGTCTCTGTTCGGCCCCTCCGAAAATTATTCTTGGTTGCTCGACTGGAAAAACTAGTTATAGTGGTGTCATTAGAAGTTTTTATCAGACAAGGTGTAAAATACCTATAAAAATCGCAGTAGGCTGCGAAACTGGCAAGTCGAAAGTAGTATAGTAGGCTGTTAAGACACACGGATCATCAAGAACGAGACTTTAACCCACCCCCCCTCCACGTAACCAGAAGTGATGTCATTACCCCGTCACGTGATTTGCATGTGACGTCCTTTTCCCATGTGACCAGAAATGACATCATCACCCCAAGTCACCACCTGAGTGAAGTCATCACCTACCTTGACGTCACTCCGGTTTAAGTGTGAATGATGACACGCATCCGGTCATGTGGGGGGTAATGACGCCATTCCGGTCACGTAAAGTTGGGATAACGACGTTATTTCCGCACAAGTGGGCTATGATGTCACTCCGGTAAGGTGGAAGTGGTGACATAACTTTTGGTCACGTGACGTGGAGTAATTTCGTCACATGGGGGAGTCACCCCATCACTGAACACTAAAATCCTATTTAGATGTCTAATGGTTCTCATCGGTGTCTCAAAAGTTATCCAGTTACGTCCCATGGACATCCATAAGTCATCCAAACATCCCAGTCGTGGGCGTGGTCCATCACACCCGTAGGATATCGTCTGATGTCTCCTGGAGATGGTCAGGATATCTATATAATTTAAAATATGACGAGGATATGTACAGAAAGTACATATCCACAATATCCATGGACGTCGTTTAGAGGTGAAAAAAGATATACAGTATGTATACTTCTTAAAAATTATATCCACAGTTGACACCCCACACAGCACGGGACGTGGAGGGTAATGACGTCACTTCCGGTCACGTAAGTGGGGGGAGGGGGTCGTCACACGATCCGTGTGTCTTAATACAGCTTTCTGTGCTATTATCGAGGTGCTGAAGTAAAACAAAATTATAAAAGATTGTAAAAACTGAATGTAGGTAAAGCACTGTGGTGTTGAATTATAATTCTTATATTGGGGATCTCTTGAAACTTCCAACCCATTCCTACGCCTCTGAGGGAAGAGGGGTTTGAGGAGGGGCTCCTCAGTGACCCACTGACCCAAAACGACCCACAATTACCGAACCAGTGATCCAAATAGACCCACTGAACTTCCGGAGGTCTGATTTTTAAAATACGGAGCGTATCTCGCCATTCCCAGTTTGTCTGGTAAATATTTGCTAAATAAACTACACAATGTAAAAACATGCAGGCCAAGAAGCAAAACCAACAGTCTCTTTTTTTCTAGTGACTGCGTATATGTCCGATAATTCCGCTTGAGGTGTATGTCGGCTTTGTGGAATTGATGCGTTTTGAATGTTGGAACACCCTATTGGTTAATCTAATCACGTGATTCGCTGCTTCGTCGCAACTTGGTCACTTCGCTACAAAACTTGCTCCATGCATGAAATTCATTCCCTGTGTCATGTTTGGGCCCAGGCAAACGACGTAAACTAACCAATAATAAACAGCAGCAACAAATATACAACATCAGAAAATAGCGCCACATTTGCAACAATTGAAAAACATAACGGAAAACAATTGACTGAACAATAAACCGTTTAGAGAAAAAGCATTAGAGCTCGTATCCCCATACTCACACCAATTCCAGGGAACAAGGACTACTCAAAAACATAAAAGAAAACAATAATGGACATATAACTAAGGCGTACATATCTGCCGTACACGCAGTCACTACGCTTTCGTTGTACACTTCGCGGTTTTTTAACTGCTTATGCATTTTTTCTATTGAAATAGAGTTGGAGAGAAAAAGGGCTCGCGTCGTGAAGTCACTAGGACTCTTTCCTAGTGACGTCCTCTCCTACTCGAGGCGTTTATTCGAACAGGTCAGCCGTATCACTGTTAGCGTCAGGCCGGAAGTCCCAGAATCAGTCGATTAACCATGATTTTCGATGAGGACACGTGCCAGCAAATTGTAGGCTTTGTTATTGGACAGTTTATGATGAAATCGTTTGCGTATGAAGGGTTCTAGGTCCTTGATCAAGAATTTTTCCCAATTATGCGTCCTTATGGAAAAGAAGTTGAACCGGAATTAAACTAGTTAGTTTCAGGTTTTGACAACATTGCACGGAAAACGGAGTCCTATCTGTAGTTCTTCTGTCAGTTTACCGTATTCTCCTTTAAAATCTGTAAAGAGTTAAAAGAGTCAGTTACTGCTTACCAACGTGTACTGATTCAAATTCATTGCCAATGCCACAAGCATCGGTAGATTGATTTCCGTTCGAAGATCAATACCTATTAACACTCAGTGGACAAGGTAGGTGTTTGTCTCCATTAAACAAGATGATATTTTGTATATTTGTTCGTAGGTAGACCATTTCGTAAATTAATATTGCCTCGCCGATTTATTTTGTCATTAGCCCGTTGAAATATATCTGCCCATTTTTTTGATGGTGTCTTGTTTTTACTTTTATTTTTTTATTTTCTTTTTGGCTCTCGTGCGCCTTGCATTCTGTTCGGGCTTTGATTAAAAGCCTTCCTATTCAATGCAGTATTATCGCTTCATAATCTGTTGCAAAGTCATCAAGGGGTAATTAATGGAGGGTCGCTTGCTGTTGAAAGGTGTTTGTTGCTGCTGTTATTAGCAGGTCAGAACTGGTTAGCACCCCTCAGGACCATAGTTGGACACCGGGCCACTTTTGCATGGGCCCAGAAACCCGATACTTGTTTGACCCGGGAATGTCTAGTGAGCCAGGTGAAACAAAAGCGGGGCTTTTTTTGTTGAACTTAACAAAAAATGTCGACAACGACCAACGATTGTTGAATGCCAGCGAGAAAGACAATGGACGATAAGAAGGTAAATGACATCAAACAACTCGAATTCATCCACAAACGGAAAAAAAACATAAATTAGTGATAAATTGGTGATAAATTAGTTATTCGCATACTTTTGCAAGAATGGTCCCGCCGTTCGTGATTTATTGTAATAAATAAATTTAGTTATCACCTTACTACTTTCGTTTTCGTTATTTGTTATGCTATAAATAATGGATACAGCATTGTTGAAGCGTCACAATAAATCACTTAAAGGTACACTTTTACTGTTCATAGGCTATCCCGTCAGCGTTCGCATTGTTATAAGTGTCAGAACTTATTACTACACTTATAACAATGAACAATAACGCCAGTGTTGTAACAACATGGTAGCGACCAACAATTGTTGAATGCCAGAGAGAAGACGATGGACAATAAAAAGATAAATGCATCAAACAACTCGGATTTATCCGCAAACGGAAAAAAAGTATTTAAAGTATGGTGATAAATTAGTTATTGGCATGCTTTTGCAAGAATGGTCCCTCTGTTCGTGATTTATTGTGATAGTTTTGCGTCCTCGGCTCTTAACGCCTCGGCTTAGGCCTCGGCTAAGCCTCGGAAGAACAAAACTATCACGATAAGTCACGTATAGAGGGACCATCGTTGCAAAAGTATGCCAATAACCACTACTTAAAGTAGAGCAGATGGATTGTTTAATACCGATTTCACATGTAATAAAAAAAAAGCGTGCCGTACCGAACCGAGCAATTTGATTTAAAACTTAATAAATGTAGAGTGCCGAACTGGATCGCTCCTCTCTTGAACTTAAGGTAACTTTTGGACAGTAACGGATTTTGAGTTTGAGTTACGCCTAAATTCTGAATCGCCCTGTCCTGACCGAGCTATGATCACATGAAAGTTAAGACTTTTTTAAAGATTTTGATAAGGTAGATGTATTTTTGTAGACCAAAATTTTACCGAATTGGGCACCGTTCCCGTCGTACAGGAACTACTCTTCAACACTCCTAGTATTTAACAACTGAATGATTTATAAGCTCCTGGAACGTTCGATTGGTTTGTGTTAGGTTAGGTAACATTTGGTTAAGGAAAGGGGAATACAAGCCAAACAGCGAAAATGATACACTAGAAATAATGTAGTACAGTGAACGACCTTTATGCACTTACGATTCATCGGGTTCGCATGACCTGGATTCGAACTGGCAACCCAGTCTGTCCCCAGATCACTGGCATAACGCCTTTACCGACATGCCCACTACTCCACTGGAATGAAGATGACTAATCTGGTATTTAGTCATCTTTATGCCAGTGGAGAAGTAGGCATATCGGTAAAGGCGTTATATCAGTAATCTGGGGACAGACTGGATTGCCAGTTCAAATCTAGGTCACGCCACTCCGACAAAACGTAAGTACGTATTAATAATAGCTTCAATCAAGTACAGGCATATAAATACATACAAGTATTGGCACGTACTCCATTGACTTGTGTGTGCAAGCTGTTTACATGTTATAAATATTTTGTTATGTTACTATAGGTTTCTTATTACAACGATATTTACAAAGAATTTGTTTTACATTTTACAACTTATTTAAAAAAACACACACTTTACATACACTGTTTTAACAATTTTAAAATCTTTATGTTTAGTTTAAGTTAATTTAATCCATTAATATCTTATATTTTTTCTATTCATGTATAATGCAACAATAATAAATAATATATATATATATATATATAAGTACTGGCACGAAGTCCATTTCAGACTTGTATCTGCAAGCTGTTTGCATGCTATATTTTTTGTATTGTTATAGGTCATTCCTAAGTTTTTCTTATTACAAGGATATTTACAGAAAACTTTTCATATTTCATACCTTATTTACAAAAAAACACATTTCACATACACTATATTAATAATTTAAAATTTTCATTTACAGTTTATTTAAGTTAATTTAAGTTAATAATAATAATAATGATAATAATACACACTTTAACCATCACAGACAGCTGGTATGGAATACGGAATGGCAATTCGCCAACTTACACCGCTGCAACACAATTTAAATTAAATTTAATATTGTCGCTTCAAGAACAGTAAAAGAGGGACTTTGTTAAGGGCTATTTTAAAGGCTCCCACTGAGACTGCACAAACCGCAACATCAGGAAGCGAGTTCCAAGGTGCAACATCCCTCATCGCGAAAAAAATCCGTCTACATTAAAGTCCCGATGTCTGGACTTGCAGCGTAAATGGGTGACGACGAGTTGAATTGTAAGTGCTAAACTCAAATTCAACAGGAGCCACCATACCGCCCCATTGAGAACAACCAAATGAAAGTTAATACACATAAATTGCTGTAGATTATATACAGGAAAGAGGAAAACAAGCCAAACAGCGAAAATCATACACTTCAAATAACGTAGTAAAGCGAGCGACCTTTCTGCTTTCTTGCCTTGTGTTTAAGGCTTTACTACGTTATTTCTAGTGTATGATTTTCCGCTGTTTGGTTTATTTTCCTCTTTCCTTTATATAATTTACAGCAATTTGTTTGTATTAATTTCCGTTAGGTTATTCTCGATTGGGCGCTATGGCGGCTCCTGTTTTTGAGGTGCGCCAACTAGAGGCACCCGTTATTAGCAACAACGTGCAAAGCCTTGGCTTTTCTGGCCTCTCCTTTGTGTTGTTAGTTGACGATGTTGTCACTTGATGGCGTCGTCGTTGTCGGCAAGCAGTAGCGCGGTAGGCAACAAAACCTAAAACCCAATCTTTCAAAATTTGGCTCTTAATTAATTAGTGCAGCTCAATCACGTTTGAGATTTTTTTTTTGGGCTCTCTTTTCTTTTTAGCCGTCGCCTATTCATTTATCTTTTTATTTTTATTTACATCGACGTATTCAGGCGTTCATTAGGTTACGTACTTACAACACAACACCGTCAGTAAACCTTTGGAATGATTTTTGAAGGCGTCATAAAGAAGGGGTGGGGGGCAGGGGGGAGGGGAGAAGGGGGCAACTGGTGATAAATTACTCCCAACCCTTAGCTTCTACGTTCATTTATCATATCTAGTCAAAGCAGGGTGCCACTGCAAACTGACGTATTACTCCTAATCGCTCCGATATACATTTCCATCGATTCGGGAAACGCATTATGTATAGCTGGGCTGAACGGCGTAACGTTAACCAAAAAAAAAAAAAGAAAAAAAAAAGAAGTATATAAATAATACGTTAAAAAAAAAGGTGTGGAGAGTAAAATTTTAAAAAGGAAAAAAAACTGACGTTGATTTTTCAGTTTGGCAGTGCGGTGCAGTACCACCCGGTTTTAACGCAAACTGCATTGGCTTTTGTCTGAAGTCGTTCATTTTTTTTTGTCGGGGTGGGTGGGATGACGATAATTTCATGACTGATTTAAAAAAAAAAATTATTTCTCATAATGCCGATCATGCTAATGGGGAATTAAAAAAAAGAAAAGTGATCAGGGAAAGTGTGAAGCTGAAATTTCAATACAATTTAGTTCGTCGTCGCATTAAAGCGGCAAGATTAACGAACAAAGGCATTGCCGCGACCGCCCACTACAACGGACCATTAGCAGCGTAAATTATTAACGATTTTGTTCCCCTGTCGTGTAGCTTTACGTTTTACTGGTTATGCTGGTGGAAATAAGCAAACAAGAAACCACATCACACCACTAAATTCGTCTCTGACCCGCCCGCGCCAGCCACTTTTTCCGGGCAAACTTGGCTCCAATTTTTTACCGGCCCAAGTGGCCTGCAGCTTTTTGACGCGCACCCGGCGTTAGCCATGGCCCCAGAAGGAGAGAGGGTCAATTTTGCTAGGTAAATCCTCTCGGAAATCCTAAGTTCTTTTACATGCCACAATCGACATGAGCACGAGACATCACAGGGCCCTTCTCTTCCCGAAAATGCCAGGGGTGGCTGAGGCCGGATTCGAGCCCGTGACCTCTGGCCCTGGAGACGGTCATGCTAACCATTAGGCCACCTTGCCCCTGGCCGAATCGGGGTGCTAACTAGAAAAGTTAAATTAAATTAAAGTCTAAATTAAAGAAAATTAAATATTATCTCATAAGTACTAGGGGCCAGAAGAGATGGCTTATCCATACTGTCAGTAGAAAACCGTCAAGCTACAAAATTGGACATTGCAGCAATGATTGATGCATTTGCTGAGGAGAAAGCTCGCAGAGTGGACTTTTGAGCAAATAAAATGTCATGCATTGAGAAGTTTTGAGGTAGGAAGGAACCTTTTGAAAAAATAATAATAATATTTTTTCACATTTTTGTAATTGTTCCTTTATTGGGGGGGGACGGGGGGGGGGGGGGGGGGCTTTTTGTTAATTGGCACACGGGCCTGAAGCCTACTTGTTCCACCACTGAAGCTAGGGGAAAGTTTATCCACTTGCATGGCACCTATATAACCCAACTGCAACACTTTCGTTGGTTTCCCCATACCCACAATAGTACTTAAAAGAGTTAAATAAAGTGCAGGTACATATCGTTCGTTACTTGGATGACTTCGTAATCAGGTAAAAGTGAATTGACAACCACTTTAGTTTTCTGTGTAACGAGATGGTAGAAAAAAAACTGCAAGAGGTGGCCTGCCTGGTTTTGCCACTCAGGCCAGCCTGTGCCTACGTGTGTCCATCTTTTAACGTAACATAAATCTATGCTGGACAAGTTTTAGATCAAGTCCAATGTACTTAGCTGTCAGCTTTTATATCTGTTATTTATAAAACGACTGTGAAAAATTCATCCATATGGTAAGGACTAACTAGTAAGGTCATTCAGAAATCCTCCTGCTTTTTGCCCGCCCGCTTCCCTGTGTCTTCAATATTTCCTGTATCTGATACTACAGAGAACTTGCTTAAAAGCCTCAACTGGAGAAATGTCCAAACAGTTAAACCATGCTCTTCATGAAATCCGACGAGTGGGACGTTCTATTTTGAACATTTGAAAATTATCTCCCAACCGTAATAGTGATTTTACACGGAATAATGTTTGCGATCGTGCTGTGCCATGCGGAACCAAGCCACGATGGACCCGTGCAGATGGCATGGCCTGGCTTGGATCTGCGCGCGTTATTTATTTTGTCTGAAACCTCAACGTGCAGCACACTGCTGGTGGAAATACCAGCATTGCTTCAGTGTAATTCAAACATCCAGCAATTGCAGCGAAAACAAACGAGTAGAGCAAAGAGTGGCCACTTTCAATTTAAACTTTCTGAGATCAAATCGCTCTGGCATCTACAACCAGCTAAAGGAGGCTGGCCACGTCTGGCCATGCACTGTTACAATTTCCGTAAATGTTACAAAGACCTGGTAATTAGGTTCCAGTTATTTTAATGGTTAAAGTCTGGACGCAGTTCCAAGTCGAAAATGGATCTGGATAAGGAGTATTGCTTTATGCTCTGTCATTACTTCTGAAGCACTTACGTGCACCTCTAACAATAGGCTGTGCAATGTATGCAAAGCGTTTTGACACAAAATGCCGGACACAAGTATTTGTACCGTTTTTTTTTAAAAGGAAATTTTTAATAGTTTGGCCAATAGCAATCCAAGGCAAATTGTACCGGGTGAAATCATTTTAAGTGGAATATAGTCATGTGACCCCCAACTAAAATCTTGTTTAAGGTGGATTGCTTTTGACTGGACATTTTAATATGATACATTTAATACTATGTCAGAAATGACCTTGGTGCTCCTTCTTATGGTCACCAGCACTGTAACTTATGGCCGGGGAATCGAACCAGAAAAAGCTGGATTCTAGTTCGTATTCTGTTTCATTTCTGGACAGTGTGCTGGTTCAGTTTTGGTCTTTTGAGCAAACAGAAATTGTGGTTCATCTCAAACAGTTTTTTAGCCAGTTTTAAAACCAGTTAAAAAAACCCGGTTTGAAACCAGTTTTCAGTTAACATGCCATTTGAGAAAATATAATAAAAATTTGTTTAGAAAATTTCAACTGTAGGCCTAATTTGATTAACGTTTGAACTACTGCGTTAATACTTTAGTAATAATATATTATCTAGTATAAGTGCTCGTTAAACCACAAGATGAACCACTGTTTTTGTTTTGTTTTTCGTTTCGTGTTTGGAAGAAGATAAGGGTTTGGCGGTTCGGTTCGACTCCCTGCTTGTGCCACGCAGCTATAGTAGTAGTATTAGCAAAAGTCCAAGGGTTTGAGTCCAAGGCCCTGGAATCAGTGATTTTCCCATTGTTGGAAGGCATTTATTTTGCTCATAGTTTGCTGAGTTGTACACCTTAGGCCTAATATGGTATAGGCGTACATCGTATAGGCCTACTCTGTATAGGCCTATACCATATATAGGCCTACCTGGTTCAGGACTTCTGAGACATAACTGTATACTTACTTAATGAATACAAGGTCGATGTGCAAAACTTCGTACATTTTGTACCGTATGGTGACAATACACACACACTATAAATATAGTAATAGGTTTGGATTAGAACTTTGTATGCGTAGTATAGCCTACGATGATTAAAAATAGAATACTTTGGGTATAGGTCTGTGTTATAGTTACAACTTAACCAATTTTTTTTTTTTAAATATTTATTTCAGTTGTACCAGTGTAATTTGGACAGAGTCTCCGAAGCACTGTGTGATGCCTTCATACTTTCCAGCTACGATACGGAGACTCAGGCTTTCGTGGAGCAATGCTACGAAAAGAGCGATTGGTTCTTCACTCAGCTGTATCATACGGTTGTGAGAGCTGTTCTGTGCTGGTTCATGACTCAGACTTCCATTAACAGGTAGGCTCTTTTTCTTTTGTCTGTTTTACAGAACTGCTAGAGTAAGATTTGGAAATGCTGCAGTTGTTATTTGGGTTGTGTTGTATAGTATCTTGTAAACGTAATGTAAACAATACATTTTAGTATTCACCTCATTAGAGAAATTGTAAAGAAATAGTGATGGGACACGTAAGTCTGCATTGAAAAATAGGACACTAGGAAATCTCCTCCATGCCATGAGCCAATGTGGTGCCATCTATCTCCAACCGTGCCCATGATTATGTCTTTCATGGAAATGCTGTACATTGTTGTTCCCCCAAAATTTTGTTTGAACCATTTCAATTGTTTCCATTGTTTTTATACTTGATATACAGTATGTGTCAAAAGTCCTGAACCAGGTAGGCCTATATGGTGTAGGCCTATACAGTGTATAGGCCTATGGTATAGGCGTATAGTATACGGCCAGAGGAAAGTCCTGGGATCGAGTCCCAGGTTTGAGTCCAAGGCCCTGGAATCAGTGATTTCCCATTGTTAGGGAGAACAAAGGCATTTATTTTGCTCTAAGGTGCTTATTTGTACACCTTAGGCCTAATATGGTATTGGCATACATCGTATAGACCTACACTGTGTTGGCCTATACCATATAGACCTACCTGGTTCAGGACTTCTGAGACATAACTGTATACGTACTTAATGAATACAAGCTCGATGTGCAAAACTTAACGTACGTTTTGTACCGTGTGGTGACGATACACACACTCTATAAACATAGTAATAGGTTTGGATTAGAGCTTTGTATGCGTAGCATAGCCTACGATGATTTAATGTGATTGGTATGTAATTAGCTCGTAAAATCTGCATGTAAAAAATCTACTGTATTTAAGAGACACCAATAACAAAGAACGATTTTGTCGAATTGGAACAATTGTCAAACATAGTCTGCTATTATGTTTTGCTGTCATATGACGGTAGTATAATTTTGGGTAGTTCTTTTCAAGAGGGTTATCTCTTCTGGGAAATTCTCTTCTTTATTTATCATCCTATGACTCGGTGGTGATACTCGGTTAGTTGCCCAGTATAATTTGAAGAGAGCTTTATTAGCAACCTACATGGTTGACTACTGATCAGGTTATGGTTACTAGACTTTCTTCCCTTCAAAATCCTCTAATAAGGTTCTAATTTGAGCCAGGTCATGAATTGCTTCCCTTCACTAAAGGCACGCAGAGAAATTAATACGAGATAAACACTCAATTCCATTTTTATCAAAATACGATTGATTGGGTTCCTGTTTTGTCTCGATAGACACTCGAAAGACACTCGATAGACTAGATCAGACTTTACAAACCTAGTGATTTCTGCTGGGCTAGCGTTATTGGTTATAAAAACAAATTTACCTACAGCTTCGCTGTAATGTTTCACCTGTTAAATTTGGATTACTGTGGCCAATTTGATGGTTAGCCCATGACTGTCTTCTGAATTTATCCGTTTGCGTGCGATTTACTCCTTATTCATATGGACAAAATAGCATAAAATTTGTAGAATCCTCACGGTTTTTTTGTTCGTTTTTTTACGCATTTCTTTTGCTCTTCGTATTCTTCCAAAATGGCGACGGCTGTTTATAGATTCCCTTTGTGATTATTATTGCATGAACATTCTGAGTGCTGGTGGTGTGGGAACATCCGCATGCTCTATGAAAAATATGTGTACCACCCCTCCCCCTTGTCAACATTGCTTATAACAATCTCATACCTGCTTGTCCTTGTACATCTTGTAATAAAGACGGTTGGAGTATAAGAACTTCACTTAAAAGGACATTCCTCCCTGCGCCATTTTTCTCGATCCTCCACGTCACGTACGGCCCCAAAGGTCTATTTCCTTACCGTTAGTCAATCCCTTGGTGAAAAATCCGTTTTAAAATGTGGCGTCTAGGAGATTTTCTGTTGAATAATAATTAACTATATTTGCTGCGTCCTGCGATTATATGATCCTTCGCCCGCTTACAATAACCATGACGTTTCATCTCTGTGTGTGCATGTACTAATTTTCTAATAATTACCCTGAGATCAAAAATCTAAAAGACTAATGCGGTAAAAATTGAAATTAATTATTCCAATGGATGGCCGAAGCAAAATTATAAGACACTAGCCCAGAAAAATATGATTTGTGATGTTAAAATACGAGAATCATTCCGGTTTGTGACGACACGATTAATGCGTTCAGGCTGGTTCGTCTATTATGCGCAATGCTAATTGAGACAGTAGCTGCGTTCTTCGCTGCGAGGAATGCAGCTACTATCTCAGTTGACCTTTGCGATGCTACATGCGCGAATGGTGATTAGCGCATGGCTGCTATAAGGCAGGCGGAATGGTATAAGGCAGGGCAGGTGTCCCTTTACAATAAAGAGTGTAACAAAAATTCTAATACGTACCGGTCTTGAATAAAATAAGTATATTTTTGTTGACTCCAGCGAGTTTCTTGGATTACTCACAGACATTCCTATTTTTTCTTATTTCTCTATATGCATTGGATTCTCATAGTAGTTACTGTTTTGCAGGCGTAGGGATGACTTTGGCTTCATAAACATTGGTTTATTTCTGTGATTCGGGTATAGTTCCCATGCTTCACAAGTATTGGATTCCTTTGGGATCCCTCTTTCTGTAGCATTGGTCTTCTCAGAGTTTACATTGCTTCCTCTGCATTGGTTTGTCTGGGATTTCTCTGGTTCATCTTATTCACAGGCATTGGTGGGGGGGGGGGGGGGGTGCCTTTGTGATTTCTGTGTTACATGCATTGAATTCCTTCTGAAGCATTAGTTTTATAAAGCATTAACTCAGCGATTTGTACGGTCCTCTCTGTTTCACAAGTACTGGATTGCTTTGGGATTCCGGTTCCACCAGCATAGTTTTTTTTTTTTTCTCCTGGGATTCTTCCGTTTCCTCTGTTTCATTAGCATTCGATTACTTTGAGATTAGTGTTCCACATGCATTAGTTTTCTCTGGGATTTCCCTGAGATTCTTCTGTTTCACTAGTATTGGATTCCTCTGAAATTCCGGTGTTGAACTCATGGTGACAAACCCATGTTGCGTTATATATATATATATATGCTCGCTTATAAATATATAAGCGAGTGGAGCAAATGTATTTATAAGCGAGTCCTGTTAAGAAAGGCATGACAATTCATTATTTTCATTAGAAAATCGGGAAATTCTTTCTCTTCTCTGTATGATAAGATGCTGCTGTACCGTCTTCAAATCACTCAGCAATATCGTTGAAACTAATTTTTCGCCTTACCCTTTTTTTTCGGCAAAAATAACTGAAATTCATTATTGTTACTAGAAATTTACTGATATTATCATTTTAACTCTAGAAAGAACATAAAAACGGCCCTAACAGGTTGAGCGCTGATTCTTCACAGAAATAGGAAAAAGGCCCATAGGACTTTGGGTAGAGGCGCGGGGGAAGGGGGAGAAATTGAGGCTTAATGGCGCGTTGACAGCCAGGTCATTAGCGCCAACCTCAGTCACAGTGCAGTGGTATGGGGAGTAGGTTAGGGGTGGATTCGAACCAATGTCTATTGGTTTGGAGGCCAGGGCGCCGAACTTTGTGAGAAAAAACTCCTCACATTCAGAAATTTCGTGTTGCACCTGGGATTAAAAATCAGCTTTACTCGTTCTAGGGTTAACGTGCAAAAGTCATATTTCCCTGAGAAATTTCGTATGTCGTAATTTCTGTTTACTCCTTCCCAATTACACGATTCTGTGTAATCAGAAATGGTAGTGTTATTTTTACTGTTGAGTTGCAGATCGTTACCTGATTGCAGATGCAAATAAGACGCAAGTTGCAAAACATCGAATTCATACACTAAAAAAAAAAAAAAA
>JAHWFP010113496.1:0-16720 GCA_023313725.1 Lithobius niger
AGTTTTACTGACTGCACGTTTTTAGATTCATGTTCGGTATAAGAAAAACGTGCTAACTACATTACAAAATTGGTGAAGAAACAGTGTAGGCCTACTATAAAAGAAATGTGATAGTGTAGCTAGCTGAGTGCAAAAACCTTCGACTTTTCACACAAAAGAAAACGGAAAACGAAGTCCAAACAGCTGCCGGAAACCTTTCTTTGACGGATTAAAAAATATATGTAGGTCTATACATTTTTTTCCTTTCCCAAACCCTAAAATGAGGTCACCTGGTTTGACGGGAACAGGCGCTCTACGCGTTCGAAATTCGAAATATTGCGTGGCTAAAAGTTACAGAAAAATTAAGGAAAATTGGAAATAAGCCATCAGTGAAAATTATACTTAAGAAATAACGTAGTTCAGTAAGCCACCTTTATGCACTTACGTTTCGTCGGAGTGGCATGACCCGGATTCGAACCAGCTACCCAGTTCGCCCCAGATCACTTGCATAGGTCCTTAACAGCTATGGCACAGCCACTTACAGGAAAGGCCGGATCAGATCAAGGCAAATCAGGCGCGTAAAATCAACCATTAACATATATAGAAGGAAGCACAAGTTTGCTAGTTTGCCTGCCAGTCTGACTGCATGGTGTACACGCCACTGAGTTATCCTGCGGTTGCAATTGCTTACCGCTTGTTATTTTATTTCATGAGAGTGGAATAAAATAATTATTACTTTTATTTCATTAAAGTAATTGCTAATAACCTGTTGACGTGACAGTTGTGCGTGCTGCGTTATAGCATATTCTTGTATGTTCGATAACGGCTATATTGATGATCTGCCAATTATTGTTGCTGAAATGGCTTCCTCGTTAAGATATCTGTCCATGCTATGTTATAGGCAAAACGTTGGTAGCCCATTTGTGGTCAGACCTGGGCCTATAGGAATAGCGCAGTAATTGATTGTTAATACTGTCTTTCGTCCTCATATAAACGTCCACACAACATTCGTAGAATAATATGCAACATTACTGCTAATTAGTTTATTTTAAAAAGAGTTGATTAAAAATAACTACCAGTTATTTTATTCCATGACAACAGCAGTGGAACTAATCTCGGATCCATGCAGCAGAGTCTGGCTATTATACTGCTACCATGTGGTTTCCTAAAAATCTAAATGGAATACCACTTCGCAAGAGTAATATTGTTTAACAAACATATACCAGACATGTCATTAAGCACTGGGGTGCTGTTGAAATAATGGTTTAGCATGAAGATAAAACAGGAAGCTATCATTAGTCCAATTAAGAATTATCAGTTTTATACCACGACTGTATAGATTCTTTTAGCATGAACTGGAAGAAATTATTTTCCTTGAATAGAGGAGCACCAACTGTAAACATCAAGTAAGCTAGAAAAGGGGAAAAGGGAAAGCTGTTGTTGGGAAAGACTCTCTGAAAGAAAAGTTTCCAGATCTATTTACGCTTGTTTAGGCAAACTTAAAAACTTCCAAGCTCAGGTTGTATTAAAACCAGGCTCACAACATAGCTTAGTCTCACTTGCCTTAATATAAGGTAAACGGTATTGCTAGAATTAGACAGACATAAGTCTGCAGGAAGTAGTTCATGGGCTACACCTATTGCATTAGTTTTTAAGGCAAGGGTTGATCTCCGTATTGTTGGAGACTGCTCTGGTACTGTTAACCCAGAGGTAGTAACTGAGTTCTATCGTGTTCCAAGGGTGATATATATTGCAGGGTATGAAAAATATCAAGCGTGGACTTAAAACATGCTTTTCTTCAAATAGAACTGCATGATGACTCAAAACAAGTATCTGCATTAACCATGATGAAGGGGTTGTCCGTTCGGCATCATCTTCCGTTGGCTTTTCAGGAAGTCCGGATATTTTTCAAAAAGTACGGAAATATACTTACGGGTTGTCCGAAAATACACGTTTTGAGAACAACGTGTAGATTGCTGGCGAGGGGATGGAGCGCAATGCAAATTTGAATATTGTTTTAAACAAATTGCAAAGTAGTAGAGTTAAGTTACACCATAACAAGTATACCATTGCTAAAAAAGATGACAAGAATTTAGGTTTCAAAATTACTTAACAAGATTTAATTAACCTTCCCCTGTGACTTGAGAGGCAATATAAGACTGTCCGATCCAACTAGCTAGTGTGCAAACTTTAAGAGCATGTTTTGGGGTCATCATCATTACACAAAGTTTATGGCACGTTTAGCATCCATTGTATTTCCGCTTAACAACCTTCTAAAAAAAAGGATACTCAATGGTTGTGGGACAATAGTTACGAAGTTGCTTTTCTCAAAGCGAAAGGCAGCTTTTCTGCATAGAGGTGTATTAGCAAACTCCCACAATGGTCTATCTCTGAAGTTGCACTGCGATGGATTGCCTTTTGGGTTAGTCACCACACTATTGCTTGTGTTTCCCAATGGTGAGGAATACGCCTGTGAGACCTGTACACTCACTTCAGCAGCATTGAGGGGCTATGCCCAAATAGATCAGGGAGCTCCAAGTATAGTCGTTGGGGGTCAAGCATTTCTACCAATGCTTGCATGATAGGAAATTCACACTATCCTCTGATAACCGAGCCTTAACCTGGAGGTCAATCCTAGAAAGCGTATTCCAGTGATAGGTGCAGCCTGCAAAGGTTGGTACTGTTTGTTGATAGCTATATTTATGACATTGAATATATCAAAGGGTAGCCAGAATTTTACATCAGATGCTTTGTCTAGTTTACCACTCAGTTCTTATTCTCAAACTGATATCGAAAAACGCATAATCACTGTCGGAAAATAAAGCAGTTTGATTGTGTTTCCATTTTGCCTTCCCAACTAGGAAATTGCACTATGGATGTAAAGTGTTGTTAGGAGTGTTGTCATTTTCCAAACTAGGTTGGCCGATTTAATTTAATCTTAATTTAAAACCTTATGCAGGTCGTATTAGTGTTGAGCAAAATTGCTAAATATTGCAGGAGTATACATGGGGGCACAGCAGAATAGTGAGAGTGAAGGTTCTGCTCTCATGTGTGGTGGCCCAACCTAGATCTGGATTTAAAGAACGTTGTAAAATCATATGATATTTGTAGCAAGACCGGGAAGAGTCCACAACGTTTTCCAAAAATGTATGGCCATGGCCTAAGACTGCTGAGATGGAATGCATGCTGACTATTGTGGTCCAATTAGGTGGGAAAATTTTCCTGTCGTTTTACACGCTCATTCTAAATGGCTGGAAGTATTTCCTATGAGTTCTACAGGTTCTGAGAGCCTTATTAAGGTTCCATGTAGACTCCTGTGTTCTGAAGGCCTGCCTAGAAACTTTGTCACCGATAATGGGCCACGGCAGGTCTCTAAAGGGTAACACCATCACGTAGCAGTTGATTTGGCAGGTCAATTTGCAGGCCTATTGCAGGCTTGCCACTTAACTTTTTTTTGGCATGGTGGCTTTGGATACATGCCTAGTATGTGAACTGTAGCCTATCTAAATGAACTTGATGATTACAGATTTAATACGGTTTCAAATAGGATGAAATTTAAATATACTCTCTATTCTATTCTATTATTTAGTCAGTCTTTGTTGTTTATCACGACTTTTTCGAGGAGGGGTACATTCGGATTCGGTATTTGCATTTACATTAGGGCACGTTCCTAAAGATTGTTGACAGTGTTAACAGTTAAGCTGTTTTGATTTTTCGTTTACTGAGCCTTAGCTACAAACTACAGCACTACAAATTACAAATCTTGCTGCCAAATGCACAAATTAATATTTTTCGTGGCATTAGTGTAATCAGAGGAGCATGCTGGCAAAGAATATTTTATGGCACGCACTTCTTATTAGACTATTGCCATGACAAATATTAAATCTAGTAAATGCTTAGTAAATCTATTAAATTATTATTAAAGCATTATTAAATCAGTTAAATGCCGAGTAAGATTTATTAGGCATTTAACCGAGTTCTGAAGATCACAATTACTCAGCCGAGTAAGAGAGACTACAATACACGAGTTCATTTTCTATACTCACAGGTCAGAAACCTGTATGATTCCTGCCCAGTGCTTCACAGACAGTGCTTTGCTGTTCCACTTGCATGATTTCTGCCCAGTGCTGTGAGTCAAATTTCAGCCCCCACCCAAAAATATTTGAGGCTGGAATTTCATCTTTGAACTCATTTTTTTCACGTACCAAAGCTCTCTTCCCAGCAAATTTGAATCAAAGCTGAACAAAATTGTGAACATTATTGTGTTCCAAACAGAAAAACACACAAACAGACGAACAGACCCATGAAATCCAGATTTAGTTGAGTATTAAGGGTTCGCTTCGGTCAGCCGATAATTGTGGCATTGCAATTTGTAGGTAAATTGAACTGATAATAATTGAGGAACGCTTATTTTTTTTCCCCGTTTGGGACGTCTTAACTGTTACTGCGCTTAGCTGTGGAAACTCCAGGTTTATTCCAGCGCAACGCGGTTTTTCCTATGAAGATCTTTAGAAAGTGGTTCAGGATGCTGTAGGTTAGGCTGGTTGATGGCGTATCTTCAGGAGTTGTGGCTGGTTTGGGACCAGCTCCCAGACTGAGGCCTAAAGAGGCTGCAGGGTCATTTTATATTCAGTGTGGATTCTAGTGTTTACCACAGGTGGAGCATAATACTTCCTGTGGGTCACCACTACCTCAGCTCCACCCAGCACCATGACTAGGCATTAGTCTCGTATACCACTGATCTTCAGGACAACAATCATACATGATGATGCATAGCACGACTCAGTTACAATAATAACAATAACAGTGCACTGCATACATAATAAGAGCCATAGCATCAAGAATGCGGGACAGCTAGGGCCCAAGCTAAGGTTAACAGCTAACAAATGGAAAGTTGGGGAAACCAGTGTTCCACCTTCCTCAAAAATTCCGTGATTAACAACAGAGGCAAAAAAATAATAGAATATAGAGAACTGTTCTCGTACTTAGCGTGATATGGTAACCTCCCCTTGTGACCGGTCCTGCTGTGTCAATGGCATATGGGATTTAGAGTTGAAGCAGTGTGACTAGCTAAGCACTTGTGGCTAGTAACCTGAAATATGTAGCTGAGGGCTCTCCAGAAGTGAGTGGCTCATCAAACCCAAATTGTGGCTTATTTGCGGGATTCTTCTATCAATACCAAACTTTCAACTGAGTGGTGTACGTAGGGGAGCAAGGTGTCCATTTTACTGCAATATCGCATCGATCCAGCAAATTGCATTTGATGGATTGGTCGTACAAACCAGTGATATTATACCTGGTTAAAAAGATTATTTTGGTTGTGATCAATTTAATAAAATGTCTTGATACGATTTTACTCCTTTCACGCCCCAACGTACCCTAAGCAAGAAGCTAAGTCAAGTGAAGAACAGCGAGCAAACTTCATGAGGGTTCTCTGTGAGCAAACACAACAGAGTTGGTAGAGGCTTGGCCTACGACTCAAATGAATGCCAGATCGAATTGTGTTACCGACCTAAGTCACACTTTGAAAAAGGGCCCCTCTGCTCATATGTACGTCTAGAGTGCGTTTATAGAGTACTGGGAGGGCCGTTTAGGCCCGGGAAATGGTTAATATAGGCCCCTATCTTGTGGCATTTCGTAAAAATCAGTCATTACGAAAAAATTTCAATAGGCCCTCGACAGGCCCTAGGAACATAGTCCTATGGGAAACCTCCCGTTTACCCGTATGGCCAGTAGGCCCCTGCCGGAGTGGAAAGGATTAAGGGTTGTAGGGTGACGCATTCTGTCGTACAGGATTACATTTTGTGTGAAAGCGATAATCAAACGCAATTACGTGATAACCGACATGTCTGCAGTGGAATTTAGGGTAGTAATCCCTTGGTTCGGATAATTTTGAATGTTAATCTGAATGTTTTTTAAGTAACGTGTATAACTGTTTATTTATTAAGCTAATAAAGGATATTATTCTTGTGATTGTGATATTCGAGAAGGCTCACCGATTTGTTTGACGTAGTACTGACGTCACATTCATTCCATGTGACGCAGTGACGATACAAAGCAAAAGGCACGTGGCGAATCGAATACCGCTTAATGTTCATTTGTTCTTGTATCACCCATTCAACATTTTTCAGCCGAGGATTTTCCTTGAATTCCTTCTGAATTGCTAAATTTCCCTCAAAATGGGACTGTTCTTCTCTTTTGAAAGTCCTGAAGAGAGACCGTTCATGGTGAGTCGTCTTTTGCCATCCACAATTTGAAATCATACAACGTGAGCTTCTAATGAGATTTCTACTGATTTATGTTCCGTGATGTAATCTCATCACCTGTTTCGTGATGTTATGTTCAACTGGACGGCAAGATGTTAACATTTGCTCATCAATCTAGGTCGTGCAATACTTCTCTCCCCCAACCCCACACACTTTCCTCTAGGCATGCTGACATTTCAGGCAAAAGAGTCTTGGGGTTTGGTTATAATAAATAATAATATAATAATAATAATAAACAATTTATTCCCAAATGGAAAAAGGAACCAAAGGGACACAAGTGTCACTGACAATGGCCCTAAATGAATACAAAATAATTAAACATTGTGCAGCCACTGGAGCCATGTCTTAAAAAGAAATTAAACACAATATACAGATACAATACATCACAATATACAAAATTGCCGACGAACAAGAAAGGAAGAGAGATCGCAGGTCCGGAGTCGGTGTTTAAAAGTAGGAAGGGAGTTGGCCATGACGACAGCCTCGGGCAGGGCGTTCCAGCATGACACTACACGGTTGGCAAAAAAGAATTTTCTATAACTTTTGTGAACCCTGCCAGGAACCAACTTAAGGGGGTGTCCCCTTGTGCGATCAGAAGCCCGTAGTTCGAAAAAGTGCTCAAAGTTTATCCCACTTTGCCCCTTAGCAGCTCATAGGTAAGGTGCATATCTGCCCTAAGTCTGCGAAGTTCAAGGGAGACTAATTTAAGAACTTTAAGCCTGTCGTAGTACGGAATGTGATAAAGACCCTTAAGTGTTTTGGTAAATCTACGTTGTACTGACTCGACCAAATCAATATCCCTATAAAGATGTGGGGACCATACCTGGCTAGCATATTCTAACAGGGGTCGTACATACACCTTATCGTACGAGGGTGTTACGATCACCTGATTTGAAGAATTTTTTAATCATTGCTGCACGTTTTCGGGCATTGTAAAATATTATGTTACAGTGGGGACTGAAACTAAGGTCTCGCGAAAACCAAATACCAAGATTACGGACAATATTTTTATGTGGCAAAGGATGCCCCGCCAAAACATATTCACACTGATGGTTGGAAAAGCCAATGTTCATTACAAACGATTTATTTGGGGCGATTGGCAATTGCCAGTCACGAGACCAAGTCAGTAAGTTATCCAGAGAGGATTGCAAATTTGCATCAGTGATGGGGTCCACAATTTGAGAATGAAGTTTTATATCATCAGCAAACTTCTTCATATCCGTGTTGGGAAGACCTGTAGTGAGGTCATTAAGAAACAAAATAAAAAGGAGCAGTCCCAGAACAGAACCCTGGGGCACTCCACTACGAACCTCAACCGGAGAAGAACAAGATCCAGCAACATCGACCCACTGGAGTCTACCAATTAAAAAGTCAGACAGCCAGAGCAAGAGGTTGCCTCTGAAACCGAGACAGTCCAACTTCGCTATAAGTTTAGTATGTGTTACCGATTCAAATGCTTTTGCAAAATCTACGTAGACGACGTCGACTGGTATACCACAGTCAACAGAACTTGTCCAATCTTCCAGAACGTGCAGTAATTGGGTACAGGTTGAACGACCCGCCATAAAACCAAACTGGTCATTAGAAAGAAGTTTATTATCCTCAATAAAATTAACCATTAAGTCACGAATTAAACGTTCAAGAAACTTACAGGGGACGCAAGTTAAAGCAATTGGCCTATAGTTGGTAGGGCTTGAAGATTTACCAGATTTAAAAATTGGACTAATTTTAGCAGTTTTCCACATAGATGGGAGTTTACCCGTCTGGAGGAAAAAGATTAAAAATCCAAGACAGAGGGACACAGATAGTATGTCCAACTTCCTTGTAGAAGAACGCGGAAAATCCGTCTGGGCCGACGGCTCAACTAGTGCCAGTTTGAGCAATCACATTGAGCACTTGTTCAGCAGTGAAGGTTACTAGCTGGCAAGATGAAGGAAGCACTGGCCCATTCCATTCTGGAACCTTTAAGTTGTCCAAAACAAAGTTTTTGGAGAACTCGGCACTAAAAATTTCTGCTTTACCAGCTCCATCAGTTATATGATTTCCATTAGATAGTAATGGAGGGATGGTGCGGCCACCACCAAACTTATTTTTAACAAAACTAAAAAGGGCGGTCAGACTACCCTTATGAATAACATTTTGCTCAATTTCAATTTCAAAAGCTCGGACTCAGTCGGAATAACATTTCTTACAATTATTATAGAAGGAGATTATCAGAAGTTCGATCAATTTGGTATTTCTGCCATAACTTAAGTTTCTGTTTACGAAGTTTCAAGATAGCTCTTGGGATTTTAGATTTTAGAACGTTTAGGTTCTTCCTTGACCCAATGTTATTAAAAGTTAATTTTTGACATTTGCGTACACCACCATTAAGCAAGTGGTAGAACCTATTCGTCATGCTGTCCAAATCGGCCATATTCAAGAGTTCCTGTGACCAATCGATATTGTAAAGAAAACTTCTGAGCTTGTCAAAGTCAATTAAGTTTCCAAAACTGCTGGGAACCGCCTCTAACCGCTTAACTGCTTCGATGTTTCAGTATGAACCTTGAAGGCAACCATATTATGGTCACTCAAACCCAGATGGTCTAAAACAGAAACCCCAAAGTCCAGTCTGTCATCATCTGTGAGGATCAAATCCAACACATTTTCACCCCTAGTGGGCTCAGAGACCAGCTGTGAAAGACCCAGCTCTGAGGTACATTCGAGGAACCTCTTGCCATTTTCATGGTTAGAGCACAACATGCGCCAGTCAATAAATGACATGTTGAAATCACCCACGACAATGTGAGCAAATCGTGGCTTTACAAGCGATTTCAATGCCAAACAGAAATTACTGATGTGATCTTTGTTATATTTGTCGGGAATGTAGCCCAGCAAAAATATAAGGTCCAATTGCAGTAGGTCAAGATACATGAGTTCAACACCAAAAAAATTAAGGCCATAGGTAAATGGGATGCTCTGTTTGACCGCAATCAAGAGGCCACCGCCTCGGGAACCACGATCTCTCCTCACTATGGAATAATGTGCACCCCCAGCAACTAAGTTATCGGGACACGCATCCGACAACCAGGATTCCGTCACAAACACTAAGTCATAAGCATTGGAACCCAACAAGATATGGAAATCCTGGAGATTAGCAAAGAGACTACGGGCATTAATTAGGACACAGTTGAAACCACCAATGAGGCTAGTACAAAATGTTCCAGAATTCACAACCTGAGCGGGTACTGTGGTGCAATTTAACCCCCATGCAAGACCCATTAAACTCCCCAGTTTCCCTGGTAATAGGGGTCGTCAATGGCAATAGATAATTCAGGTGATAAGATAACTTTCCCCCTACTTGTTAAATGGATCCCATCGTTGGAGATACAACCTGGTTTATGTAGAAGTTGGTTCCAAACCAGAACAAACCGGCAACCCCACTATTACACATACGGGCGATTTCACTGTTACAACAAACAATTGAGTCAAGATTGGCTGGCTGGTGTCGACCAGCTTGTGGGAGAATACCCAGACACATAATTTTTGCACCAGGTCGAACATGTTTGATTTTATCCACAGCCTGTGAAATGCTGAAAGCAATAGATTGTGGTGATTCAGACGAAACACTATTAGTTCCCACGCACAATATAACATTAGGACAATCAGTGGTACTTTTCAAAGCTTCTGAAACCCGATCCACTAGCTGTTCCGCACGGAGACCTGGCCATGTCCAGGTGATAGCATTACGCCCGGACCCCTGAAGTCGCAATGAACGAACGTGTGAGCCTCCAATAATCACGGTTTGGTGGCGCCTTAAATGGTCCCCTGGAGCACAAGAAGCAAGTGATTCATTATCAACACTCGTAGCGTGCTGTGGCTGTGAGGATGAGGGAATATTAGTCGGGTTAAAAAAGTCTAATTCGGCGATTTTTTTTCTCGAAAGTTACAAAGATTTTGGCCATCCGTCTCCCCCAGTCCCTGCTGGCCCAACCGTACCGTTCTCACGCAATGGGCAAAGACGAGCAGGAGGATCCTCTACCGGATTCCGGTTCAAACCACTTCTTGATTTAGATTGAACACCACGTTTTCGATGTGTCACCCACTTAAAACGGTCATTATTCACTGGGACGTCCGTACTAGAAATATCTTTGAAGGGTGGGAACTGAAAAAAATTCTGGGATGTGATGCGAGTGTATCATCACCATCAGAGTCCGCAACCACTCCCTTAGGTTTCGTAGGCTTTAACACAACTCCACAGGGATCAGCAACCAAACGGCCCCCATTGGACTCATTGCTTAAATCATCAATGTGTGCATATATGCATTCATTTTAGTAGAAACTTTAGATCGACTTTATACCGTGCTTAAAACCAGTGGTACCAGACGTAGCATAATTCTGCTACGGTAGCATTTTTCAGCTTAAAAACCAAGGTATAGCATAATTGGTAGCATTTTCAATTGTGTAGCATTTTTGTGGCTGAATTTAGCATTTGTAGCCGAATTAGTAGCACTTTTCGGCCACCAAGGACATTTTCCGCCCTGGCTAAAGTCAAAACAAGACATTATGATCGAGCGAGGCTCGAGCTAGTACGAATTAGATCTTAGTCTCAGTTGGCATTGCCCATTGCATGCCTCTTGTTGAATCATACATTCAGTACCTTCCTAAACGACCGAAGACAGAACGCGCCACTGTTAGAAACTTGGCTCCAAACTGTAGGTAGTGCACGTGCGCAGTAACGTTGCGTCAACCGTTTAGTACCCTCCGAAATTGCAATCACAGCTCAGCAAAATCAACAAACCCAACAGAGCATTCGTTACGTCATACCTTTAACGTGGCCAAACGTGGCTAATTGATTGGAGCAGCCTAGCTAATGGATGTCACCAGGCGCGATCAATGCCAAATTACAAACCATCTCGGGTAGGTGGTTGCGGGTGGTTGCAGGTGGTGGAGCTTTTGAGCATGAGCGAGGTACCGGAAACAGATTCATTGCTGACGATGGTTGACGTAAGCAAGCCACATCAACACGGCTATAGTACGGAATGAGCTGAACTGTCACCAACAGTAGTGCGTTTGGTTCGTTCTGTTCGGTGCTTTATGAAGGTACTGATTTTTTCCTAAGCATCCCAGTGTCAAACGCAGACTGTGAGCGTATATTTTCTCAGGATTCTTTGATCAAATCGAAAACAAGAAACCGTTTTAAGACAAAAGGGGTGGCGAGTATTCTTTTTTCCAAGGAAGAACTTAATAAAAAAAATTTAATACATTTATCCCTTCAACTAAGATGTTGTCCAAGTTTTACAGTTCGTTGTACGATGGCGCAGAGCACGTGAATGTTGATCTAGAAGATTGTGAAATTAATAGCATTGCGAATCCTTCTCTTTTAAATGATGCTTTTAACAGTCTCATTTGCCTGCCTTTTATTTTTTACTTTGGCCGATCCTACACCTCTCGTGTCCAATACGTTTGGCGATGCCATTGCGGGCCTAGTCCCTGGCAGGTCTAACCTTGTGGTAAGGCATTCGTGTCCCAATACCTAATCCCCTCACTTTCCCATGGCCAATCATGTGTAAGTAAGTTTTTTTTTATTTCACTGTTACTATCATTATAATATTCAGCAGTCTCTTTTCTGTGTTCGCTAGCTCTGTCTTGTTTGTAGCAATATTTGCTCCTAGAAAACACTTCAAAATACCTAAGGTTGACAGTTCGTTGTAGCATTATTGTAGCATTTTTTCCTTGGTTGGTAGCATAATGTAGCATAATTTTAAAGAGGCGGTAGCATTATCACGTTTTTTTACCTGGTAACGCTGTTAAGAACTCTTCAGATATTACATCATGCTCTTTTCCCACTCGAACTGTAAATTTGTTTATTTCCTCGTGAAGTGTGACAACTTGGCAGTGGCAGGCCACGTGGTGTCTCAAGTGTAATTTGAAACGAGCGGGATCAAGAGTCTCAAGAAAACTGCGAGTTTGCAACGCGATCTCTTTCTTCCCCCCACCCCCTTCTATTGGCGCCACAGTGCTGCCGGGAGGCGGGCCAAGACGGGTATGGCACGGCTAGCGTTTCGTTTACCGGGCGGGTTGCGTTCAGACTGAGCTGCAAATGACTTATAAATACCACCTCGTTGTAAACAAATTGATAACAACATGCGGGAAGTCTGAGGTTAATAAATTATTTGACTAAATGACCTAATTTGTTGCTCTAACACCTCAGGGTGTACATTTCGTTATACAGATTGTGTTTTTGTTTTTTTTTTGGTTTGGGACTGTTTTTAGTGATGTAAATAGTTTGATGAAAGGGAAAGAGAAATTGTCGGATTAGGGTCCTTTTCAACTGCTAAGGTTATCTCGGGGCGGAAAGGAGCAATTTTACTAGGAATTACCTAGAGATTTTTACATGCCACAATCGGCGTGAGCAGGAGTGCACAGTTTTGATGAGGGACAGATGACAGGGAAAGATTACAAGCAGGTCGCTACAAATTGATGGTCAGTAACTCAACAGAAAAATATTTGTATAATTCTTTAAAGTTACGTGAATTGGTAACAAGCCATCAACAAAAATCACACACTAAAAGTAACGTATTCTCGCCTCTTGAGTGTGACAGCTCAACGGATCAAGGAAGCAGCGGTAGTTATATCATTGTTGGTACGGTAGCAAACCTCTACTGCTAAATTATCCCCCTCGTCATTTACAGTGGGGCGGATAACCCGGGTTGCAGGGATGCTGCCAGTGTGAAAAAAAGTGAAAAATTTGAAAATCGGCCAGTGGTGAAAAAATACGTGAAAAATGTGAAAAATACGAGTGTTGGTGTGAAAAAAAGGCAAAACGCACAAACGAAGTAAAACAATCAAATTATCCACTTAACTTTTAGACCCAGATTACGTAGGCGGGTCTGTGGTTAGAACACGAAAAAATGAAAATTGGTTGGTTTATGGGCGGAGTCACTTTGAATCAGCTTTCGCTCTCTTGAGTGAATTTACAGTGAAATTATTAATATGAGTACTGGAAAAGAGAAATTTTAAAGAATTGTGAAACTGGTGTGATAATTATGAAAACGAAGAAGTCGTGATACAAAAATGAACAGTAAGTATGCAAAGAATGTTAAAAAAATGAAAAGCAGGTATGTGAAAAATGTGGAAAAAAATGAAAAGTGGGAATGTGAAAGAGTGTGAAAAAACCTGGTTCTCCCGGCAGCACCCCTGGGGTTGGGTTCGGCTTGCTTAAGTAAAAGAAACCTATACCACACACCATGGCTGTTTGCTGTGACGTGCATATGATGTGACTGGGCTAGTCCAATCAGACGGCCAAACAGCCGTTGTTCTCGTTCGTCATTGGCTAACTCATGGTGACGTCACGGCAAACAGCCATTGCGCATGATTTACAACAAAACAAAGCTCTACTCCTAGAGTTTTGCCTCGCTGTTTCTCCGGGTTAATTATTGTTTTGCACAATAGCAATCACAGCAACGCATAATAATCTTCCGCAAGAAAAAGCCCCACAACATTGTAGTCTGAAGAAGAGTCCGGTTCACGAGGAAAATCATGGCTACCGCACAAACAATAAATCCAACAAACGTAGGGTGAATGATAGCCGCAGACTGCACGAATGAATTATTGAATCACAGTTACTCCAGTGTCCTTTAAATTCAATGCAAATAATTCAACGGGTCAAATACCTCATGGGGAAAAAAAACGAATAATATTTCGTGGTAAAATGTTTGTAATAAGTATTTCTGGAAGGATTATGTAGATTACGTGGCATTGTCAGTTGATAATAATCCTATGTGTTTTTCTTTTTAAGCCGGTGACAAAGGGCTATAGTGACGTATCAGCCAATCATACTAAGATTAATCTGATAAGCACTCCGAGAGTGTATTCCAAGCGGATAACCATTCGTGTGCAAAAATGATAAACGGGGGTTCAAAACTGGTAGACAAGGTTCACATGATTCGGGTTTATTGAACCAGGCAAACAGCACAAAATGCAGTATGTGCTTGCACCCCACAAGAGCTACTGCTTGGCGACACTGATTGTACGTTATGCCCGATCGTTTATTCGTGTATTAGACGGCGTATTATGAATGTCAGACAATTACGTCCCACAACATTTCTGTTACCGAAAATTCGGTCCCGGACAATTTTTCGATCCCAAGAAAAAAGGGACGACAACCTACGACAACTTGGTATCAAGTTATGTTAAAACCTTTGCAAAAACAAGAAATAAACAAATTCAAAAAACGTAATGTTGTGAGCATTGCGTCCGGCCCGTCTCGCAATGGCTTTTGCCTTTTATATCAGGAAAAAAATAGAACACTTATTGTTTTCTACCTTGCTCCTGTTTGCACACATTAAGAAAAAAAAAAGAAAAAAAACAGGGAATCAGTTAATCAGCCCCTCTACCCATTTAACTGAAATCAATCTATAAATTAAAGATAAAAATGGGCAAACTTGTGGGATTTGGGATTTCAAGCTTGTAGTGTTTACATTTTAGCCTATACACCTGATAAATACAGGGTGTTTGGAAATTCGTGTCACAAATTTTCAGGGCTGAATTCTACCGTGAAATCAAATAAAAAATTCCTAATAAACATGGGTCCAATTCTGCTTCGTTTTGGAATTAGACCTTGCCGAAGGCAACGAACTTTTGAATTATTACAGTCGTGGTAGACGGAATCACGAATTCCAAACATAATGAACACTGATTTATTAAATAAACAGTAATGGTAATAAAAACTCTTCTGGAAAGACCTCCCTTCCAAAATCCGCCGTTTAATTATTGTTTTTTTTTTAAATCTCACAAAAAATATTTGTTTTATCACAAAAATTGTTTTTATCACTAAATGTTGGTCTACAGATAGATCTTCATTAACACTGGCGAGCCAGTGTTAGTAAGGGTCGACCTAGGATCGCTGTGTTAAACTCTCAACTTTGAGAGCTTATAACTCCGTTAAAAGTAAACATCTTTAAACCAAATTTGGAATCTAGCTTTGACTAGTCATAGACTGTCTGCAGTCCAAAAACTGTGAAATTCGGTCGAGCCAAACCCGAGATACAGAGAGGGGCCAAATAGACAACTTCTTGTTCTGCTTCTTCTTGATGATGATGATGTTGTTGTTGTTGTTGTTCTGGGGATACTTTCGTCTGTCCTCTCTGCAGGGCAAACCATTTGTCCTATAACGCTGGTTCTTAGCTCATTTTGCAGGTATTGCTCTGTAGATGTGCCCTTTCCATAAGGTATTTTCTAATTGGGCCAGTTGTTCAGGGGTTATGGAGCTCTAAACGACCAGGTTGATTGTTTTACATTGTTTTAAACATTGTTATTATGCAACAATGCCAATTAGCAAAAGCCAGCTGCAAGACGTAGACGGTAGATTAAAAAAAATTGTTTTTATTATTAACACTGGTGATAGCCAGTGTTAGTAAGGGTCAGTCTAGGGTCTTTGTGTTAAACTATCAACTTTGACCGTCAACTGCACTGTTTTACAGTTTAGCTGCAATTCTAAAAGTAACACGAATTAATAAACAAAAACGGAACGTTAAATGTTTAGAGTAAGGGTCTAAAAGTCAAAACCTAAAAGGACCACGGACAAGCTTTGACAGTCAGGGTCTATAGGTGTACAATTTTGTCAGTAGAGGGTGGTAAGCATTAGACCCTTACTACCCTGTGGTCAGCAATAAATATATTTTGGCAAAAAAACTGTAAATCCTCCTATAAAGACACATGTAATGATCCAGTTGTAGTATGGTATACGTTTCCTGCTTTGCGTTATGTTGAAAATTATTTTTCGATTTAGTAACAAGACAGCATATTCGCAGCAGGGAGCATTAATTTGGTTATCCTCTGCCATAAATCTACGAAATATAATAAAAAAAATCTAAAGCAGCAAAAGATAAAATGCCGAATCGTCACAAGAAAATTGTGCTCTTAAATTTCCATGACAATATTGTAAGAACAAAGAAAACCTGCTACAACCGTTCAGACACACGGTCTATCCAATAGACTAGAACTAAGCTAACCACCGGGTAGTAAGGGTCTAATGCTTACCAGCCTCTACTGACAAAATTGTACACCTATAGACCCTGACTGTCAAAGCTTGTCCGTGTTCCTTTTAGGTTTTGACTTTTAGACCCTTACTCTAAACATTTAACGTTCCGTTTTTGTTTATTAATTATTATTATTGTTGTTTTATTCAATTAAATTAATGTCAATTTTATTTGTATTTTGTGATTCCGTTCACCATAATTGTAATAAACCTCAAAAGTTGATTACCTTAGGCAGGATGTAATTCGAAAACGAAGCAAATTTGGATCCACGCTTACAAAGAATTTTTTACTTGTTTTCGTGGGAGAAATCAGCCCAAAAAAAAAACTGTTGTCACCGATTTCTAATGAAAACAAGTAAAAAATACTGAAAGTTGAAAGTTGATGTTGAGAACAACATGTTGAATGCTGAATATCCGTCCGAACACAAATGACATCACGCCGGGGGGGGGGGGG
>JAHWFP010113501.1:0-18081 GCA_023313725.1 Lithobius niger
TTATACTGTTACTAAAATTTCAAAATGCAGACAAAAATGGCATTCAAAAGAAGTTGTTAGCTTGTAAGTTCTTATGCCATCATTGACAGAAGACAATCACACTAAACATAATCTCCTTATGAATATTCCAAACAACACATTCATCAAGAAAGGTCCCATTCAAGTTTGGTGGAAATTCAAAATGGTGGCCCAAAATATAACTGCCTAAAAAAAAGAATGGCTTACATCACTTAAAGCCGTAAACATGAAGATTTTGTAATGGAGTTTCGTAAAAATATGCTTTACAACATGGCGTGTGTAACACGTTTTATAGCATTTGTTAAAAATTCAAACTAAAGTCTCAAAGTAGCATCTAAAAATAACAATTTGTGGTCAAATAGAATTACATTTTTTCCTGAGGGATTAGAGAAAGCAAAGTCTTCTGTTCACAGTAATACTAGTTAAATTTGGCTAGAGATGTGATCTCGTGTAGTCTCAGTAGGCATAATAAAGGATAAGTAGCCGAGTTGCATACCATGGTATCATGGTATGGTATCATGGTACCATAGTAGCATAAGGAGCCAAGTTGCAAACCATGGTATCTAACATTTTGCGAACAGATGGCGCCAGCTATCGGTGCTTATTGGTACTATTATAGTTCATGTCTTTTGAAAGTGACATGTGCAAACTGTGTTATGAACCGCTTTAAAATGGACTTTAAAACGGCTATGAGTTGCATATCATGACATTTTCACCCGATTGTGAGTTTCAAAGCATGGTATGTAATATCCACCAATCAGCACTCGCGAATTCCGTTGTTTCAAGATGGAGGTCATCAACAACACCGAAATTGATGAAAGCTTCGTAATTGTTTACAAAATCTGGCCTGGTAAGACACGGAAGGTGTCAAAAAAAACCACAACAATTGAAGAGGAACGTAATTAAGACTGACAGGTAATTCTTAGATTATAATACTTCACAATGAGTAATACCGCTCACTAATAGTCGAGCGCTATCAGACGATTCGTATGGCGCGACATATGAATGTTCTAGCCTAATGTTGCATCGCTGCGATTACTCATGTACCGAAGCGTCGATACGAATGTTTTACGACTAGATGCAAATTGGGGCACATTATATCTTTAGGGGCTACTAATAATTATTGATTCGTGCCCAGATTATGTATGACTAAATTGATTGTTGTTAATAATGTACACGAAAATATCCATTTCGTTTATGTTTTTCGGCGATTCGGTTCGTGTCTGAAATTTGTTTGGATGAGTGTGGGTTTACGGTCCCCCCCCCCCCCTTCAAACGTGCATATCGTTGGTAGCACTATGACTAATGTCAGGAGCGTACGCAAACTTTCAAAAGGGCGGAGGGCACACTTAAAAATTTGGGCAATTATTGCAAACGTTTGTTGATTAATTTTTTTATTTGGAGTTCCTTGCTGCCATGCCCCAGTTTTGTGGACATGAAAAGAGCATCTCGGCTTCAAAAAGGACATTTTGGGTTAAGAGGGGGGGGGGGAGGTACGTGCCCCAATGTTTGTATACCTTTGTCTGGAGGATGACTATACTGAATTTGTGTAGAAAGAGAAAAATGTTTGGTTGCAAAAGATGGTATGTTGCCTAATGAGCAGCAAAAAATGGTATCTTCATTTTTAGGTTGTTGAAAAAATGGTATCAATTTTTAATTTTATTTTCGTTATGATGTTAAATAGATGTAACAACCAATACTACATAATTCTACAGTAAAAACATATAGATAAATTGTTTGCATTTGTTTTATTCAGTTTTTTGCATTTATCTCATTTCACCATAAGACGTAGATACCACGGTTTACAACTTAGCTCCTCATTATTTGTGACGGAGGACCAGATTATTTTTGGACCTTCATATACAGTTAAGACTTTTTCAGGGTGATTATCTAAAATGTTTCCAGTCACGAGTTCAATACCTCTGCCCACAACCATAACTAATGACCTAGATACGTTTATAGGCAGTGATGACCTAAGTAATGATCTAGGTACTGATGCTATAGGTACTGCTTCAGGCAGTGATAATCTACATAATTATCTAGGTACTTATGCTCTAGGTACTGCTTTACGTAGTGATGACCTAGGTAAATGATCTAGGTAGTGATGCTCTAGGAACTTTAGGTAGTGATGACTGACAGACAATCATGCTTCTCGCAGATTGCTATTGGATTTGTGTTGCTGCCAATAGCATAACCAGAAGTATTGGGCAAATTTGGGCTTCGTGCTTACTCCCTAATACGATTAACTGGCTGATTATGCTCCCGAAGTCCCAACTAAAGGGGGGCATCACGGTGTAACCCGTGGAGTCGAGCCGCCATAGCTGGTACGGCCCCACCGCACGTTATACAAATAAAACAGTTAGAGGTACATCTACGCCGTGGATCGAGCTAGCACTATCTCTATAAACAAAGTCAAAATGAAAAGGCATCAAGGTTGGGGACTGGAATTTCCTCCTTAGGATTTATTCGCCTCTAGCATAACATTGTGAAAAAAAATCGGTTTGGGTGCAGGAACATTTCAGGAGCAAACACACAAAGTTAATGAACATTACATTGACAGGCTCGGGAATCTAGCATTGGCAATGTTTATCAACACATGGAAAGTTGCATGAAAAGAAGCAAGTGGAACAGATACACTTACAGATGGGTCGGACAACCCTTCCAAACGGATCCGGATTCCAATGGTCGGTGACAACAATTTCGTCAGGGGAAATTGGAAGGGGGTTGATACATGGATGGGGAGTTTTTCCTCATCCAGACAACTTCAAAACAACTCCCATTACAAATGGGATAAACAAATGCATGGATATTGTTTAGTCAGGAAATGAGCAAATTTGGGTAAGACAGGACTTTTCCCCAAGGAACCAAGAAGGAGAAGAGAGTAAACAAAAAACAGTTAAACAATAACACACCATGACAATGGTCTCTTAGGAGCTAGTACAATTGCATAGGGGAACAATGAGAAGGGAACAATAAGAATAAAACTTCTCAGGGCTTAAATTTGATGTTAGGCAACAAAGGGCTAAAGGGCAACAGCCCCAGGCACAAGTGGAAAAGGACACTGCCTGACATTTCCCCCTCGAGACCTGATAAGTTGTTTTTCACGCAATGGTTCATTCAATTGACTTAGTTACGATAAATCCCCTGCTCACGAACAACAATTAGAGCAGACAAGTAAAGGGAATGGTAAAAGAGCACAGACATATTAAAAAATACAAATAAACACATTCTGACAGTCTGTTACTCTTGGCTGAGTACATCCTGTTACTCTTGGCTGTGTTCCCCCCTCGTGGTCGTGAGAAGGGGTAGATCCGCATGGTAGCAGAGCGGCGGATTCCGATCATACGCCTCAGGGGAGGAAGTTTCAAGGAACATGCAATGTAAAATAGCACATAGCATCAATCAAGAGCTAGAAAAAAACACAAAATCAAAGAGTGTGAATCAAGAGGAAAACCATAAGTTAGCAGCGCCAGTCTACGCAGTACTGTAGGGCTGAACACATAGGATCTATGTTAGTGAGGTTATAGTGGTAATCCAAAATCAAACAACAACATTTCATACACCTGGCACTGGCAGAAGGGATAGTTCTCCCAAGAACCTGTACAAACGGACCGCACTAACAGGTTTAGTGAAGATATCTGGGATTAAATCTTCACTCGGGGTGTACTTCAGCTCTAGCTTCCCGTTATATACGTGGTCACGGAGGAACCATAGTTTGCGCACATAGTGTTTGGACCGTGCCCCGAGATCAAGCTTATGGACGAGGGTGAGAAGAGACTGGCTGTCTGTACATAGCGGGAGAGGCAGAGATGGAGGGCCAGTCTTTCCGAGCTCGGATAAGAGTTCAAAGGTTCATAGCAACTCCCTAGCACAGACGGTAGCTGCCACAAGCTCCGACTCCATACTGCTAAGAGAGTCTGTTTCTTCGCCTTCCAGAAGACAACAGAATTGAAAATCTTTACGAGGTATCCGGAGAATCCCTAACCGTCGTATGTCGTGCTCCAGGAAGCATCCAAAGAACCGACAAGACCTGGCTGGGCTCCCCATGGGTAAAGCATACGGTATGAGCGGGTTGTCTTCAAATACTTTACGACCCGTTTGGCTGCTTCAAAATGCATGGACTTAGATGCATGCGATAAACAGGAGAGGGAGCTGACGGAAAAAGCAATATCCGGCCGTGATCCTTGGGCTATGTACTGTAGTGACCCGATCAAGGTTTGATACATCGTGACATCAAAGGGAGGCGACTCGTCGAAATCGTCCAAACGCTGGGAGATTATTAAAGGTAAGTGTACCGGCTTAGCATCCTGAAGTCGAACGCCTCGGTGACTCAGTCTATGTATTTGCACTGGGATAGAGAAATTCCCAATTCGTTGGCCTTAAGGAGATAACCAAGGTATAACACATTTGAAGTCTGGACGAACGTAAAGTACTGATTTATCTCCAAAGCTACCTCATCCATCAGAGCATCATCACCAAGAGACACCCAATCGCTTACATGAACACACAAGGCCATGCATTGTTCTTTCCTCTTCAACAGAAACACACATGCATCACTCACAGGCTGGCGAAGCCCGCACTTCAGCAACGTGTCTCTAAGATGAAGAAACCAACAACATCCGGAAGAAGGAAACCCATACAACGCCTTAATTAGATGACACACAACATCACCAGGGTGGTGAAGACAGCCCGCTGGCGGCGAAAGGTAGGCTTCCACGTCGATTTTTGAGCGGATGTACGCAGAGGCCACGTCGTAAGTTCTCACAGAATACGACTTTGCTGCAGCTAAACACAAGAGTACTTTCAGCAACTGGGCTTTAACGACAGGAGAGTCACTGTAGAGAAAGTCGATCCCAGGGCGTTGGTTGCACCCACAGGCAACTAGTCTTGCCTTGTACTTATGCAGAGATCCATCTGAGTTGTACTTCTTGGTAAATACCCACTTTGACCGTACAATTCTTTTTCCGGCCGGCCGTGGAACAAACTCCCAAACAGCGAGGTCGTCCAGCATCTGCAGTTCTGCGTTGACGGCCTTTTTCCACTCTGCACTGTCTGGGCGCTGCATTGCCTCTTTAGACGTCATAGGATTGCCGTCAGGAAGTGTCGTCACCCCTCCACAGAAGACCCATGACTGGTATGGGGTATAGGCAAGCTCGCCCTGAGACGGGCGGGGACGTTCTACCGACGACTTGTATCTCATCGTCAGTCGTGTCGTGGTCGGTCAGTGAGGCTCAGCAGGAGGCTCAACATCGCACCTGGGGAGTCGTGGAGAAGCACGTTCCTGCATGCAAACCTCGACAACAGAGGGTGGCAGTCTCGAATCCTGCAGACATTCTAATAGGGGCGAGTGAGCTTGTGCACTGGTAGTCGGAGGACAACTTGGAATCCGCCACGGCTTGCGGGACACTTGGGAACATCGGAGAAATCCGCGGGGTTTAGGTTTACTTGAGCCTCTCAAACCCACCGGTTGGCGAGCTGTTGGGAAGGAAACTCGAACAGCATTCGTCTCAAACAGATTCCCCCTCTCGTTGAAGAAGAGGTTGAAGCCATAGGGTTGTTTGTTCGAGCGGACATAGATGCCCCCTCGTCTTGTGTTACAATTGTAATCGGAGCTCATTAGCATCCCTAACGAGACGAGGTTGGTTCTAGCATTCAAAACTAGGATGACGTCACACAGTAAAACGGAATTCTTGTGAAGAGTACCGTCGGGGGTCATACCAATGATAAAGACATCCGCAACAGCGTATTCTATGGTAAAACATACATTTGTTGCGAGCTCGATGCGACCTTTACGGCAGGCATCAAGGTGGACAGGGTGGTCTATCCTATTTAAAATCGTTGCCGTCGCACCACTGTCCAGCCGGTAGAGGGCGCGACTCTCGTCAGGGGGGACACTACAACCATCATTTAGGCTGAGACTATAGGCTGATACAGTCTCCATGTGAACTTAAAACAGCAAAATGCTATAGTAATCTTATGGGAGCACATTTAGAGTATGTAACATCTCTATAAAGAGGACCCCACCGTCTTTACCATGCATACGGACCAGTGGAGGATTGTAAAAATTAGGAAAAACGAGGAAAATCGGCGAAGCAACAGGTAAATTCCTCAAAGGGACGTAGAATGTTGTTAACCAACCGAGCAAGTAACATAAAGTCGAATGGGAGGACGAAAGCTTAAAGGTGTGAAAATTAAAAGTTGTAATATTCCACCGAAAAGTGGCAAAAGGTGCAAGATGCAAGGGGAACCCTTTTCCGTACCACAACGAGGAGGACAGAGCCTTACAAACAAGCCTCTTGCACAAAAGTACCAGGAAATGTTATAAGAGGGTAGCCAAATTTTATTTCCTTAAAACTATGATCATAAATCTGAAAAGAGCAGGTTAATTAAATGTACATGTCAAAAGTAGAAAAGAGCTTAAGTCTAAACATCAGGATACAAGTTAAAGGCAAAAGAGACCTGCAGCAAAGTGGTGCTCCACTCCTAAGACATTTACCAAAGTCATGGGTACTAGTGTGCTTCCGGATAAAATAAAAAAAACTGGGGAAAAGAATTTTCAGTTTGGGTATCTGTTGTCTTATTACAGGTAAGTCAGGCAGGTTGTTGCTTAAGGCACAATAAGTTAGGGTCATGTATAAGACAATAAGATATTAATTAGGTTAGGTTAAGACATAGCCTAACAGTTAGTAAAAGTTGCAAAAGTACACTCAAAGAAGTTGCAAAATATGGGAATACTTGTGTCACATACACTAGGATTGCTAAAACAACATTCAATATCGAAAAATGTAAACCAGCAAATTGGTAAAACCGGCCTCACAGTCGTGAGACCAAAACGTGTCACGCAAAACACTCAAAAAAGTTGCCAAAAAAAAAACACACGTGTCGCAAGGAAAAAAAGAAATTTACAGGCTTAGACAATAATTAATAATACGTCTTGTAAAGCTGTAGAAAAAAATTACGCATTCATCAAAAGTACCAAACAAAATGCAAAATATCAAAGTAGTAAACCTATTGTCTCCAAAACACGTGTATATGGCTATAAAAGAGATGGCAATTCAGTAAATCAAACATTGCATGATAAAATACCCTTTCAAATACCCTTTCGTCAAGAGAGCCAAACACATTAATAAACAGTGAAGATTGGTACCAATAGCCCTGAGTTAACAAACTCAAAACGGGCGTAAGAAGCGAATTTGTGAAACATAGATTTTGTTTTATTTTTTCGCGTAAAGTTTACTACGTAAAAAGTTTTTTTCCAGTGGTCGGGCGTTGAGATAGTTTTATTGCAAGGGCTCACTAAGCGGATTTTACGACACGATATGAGGAGAATTCTTGTTAACGTTGGCAAAAACTTTGTCGGTGACGTACACAAAAGTTCGGCTACGAAAGCGGAGAGGAGGCTTGAAAAGGGAGGGAAGGAGGGTAGCCAGGAAGGCGATCACACTTCGAGAAATTAGGTTGGGAGCGCAGCAGACCGTTAATTGTTTGGGAAACGGTACCAGAGAAATATGCAACTCACCAAAACAGTATACCAGCAGAAATGGTGCCGAATGATATTGCTACCAGAAATGACAGACAATCATGTTTCTCGCGGATTGCTATCGGAGTTGTGATGCTGCCTATAGCATAACAGGAGGTATTGGGCAAATTTAGGCTTCGTGCTTACTCCCTAATACGATTAACTGGCTAATTATGCTCCCGAAGTTTCAACTAATGGGGACATCAAGGTGTAACCCGTGGAATCGAGCCACCGTAGCTGGTACAGCCCCACCGCATGTTACACAAATAAAACAGTCAGAGGTACATCTACGCCGTGGATAGAGCTAGCACTATCTCCATAAACAAAGTCAAAATGAAAAGGCATCAAGGTTGGGGACTGGAATTTCGTCCTTAGGATTTATTCGCCTCTAGCATAACATTGTGAAAAAATCGGTTTGGGGCAGGAACATTTCAGGAGGCAAGACACAAAGTTCATGAACATTACATCGACAGGCTCGGGAATCTAGCATTGGCAATGTTTATCAACACATGGAAAGTTGCATGAAAAGAAGCAAATGGAACAGATACACTTACAGATGGCTCAGCCAACCCTTCCAAAGGGATCCGGATTCCAACGGTCGGTGACAACAATTTCGTCAGGGGAAATAGGAAGGGGGTGGATACACGGATGGGGTGTTTTTTGTCATCCAGACAACTTCAAAACTACTCCCATTACAAATGGGATAGGCAAATACATGGATACTATTTACTCAGGACATGAGCAAACATGGGTAAGACGGGACTTTTCCCCAAGGAACCAAGAAGGAGAAGAGAGTAAACAAAAAACAGTTAAACAATAACACACCATGACAATGGTCTCTTAGGAACTAGTACAATTGCATAGGGGAACAATGAGAAGGGAACAATAAGAATAAAACTTCTCGGGGGTTAAATTTGATGTAAGGCAACAAAGGTCCAAAGGGCAACAGCCCCAGGCCCAAGTGGAAAAGGACACTGCCTCACAATGACCAAGGTACCGATGCTCTTGGTACCGATGCTCTAGGTACTGCTTTAGGTAGTAACGACCTAGGTAATGATTTAAGTACCGATGCTCTAGATATTGCTTTACATATTGATCACCTATGTAATGATATAGATGCTGATGCTCTAGGTACTGTTTTAGGTAGTGGTGACCTAGGAAATGATCTACGTACTGATGCTCTAGATACTGATTTAGGCAGTGATAACCTAGGTAATGATCTATGTACATATTCTCTACGTACTGCTTCAGGTAGTGATGATGTAATTAATGATCTAGGCACTGATGCTCTATTACATGGTGCCACAGTTAATTGGGTTTATGTTTGAAAGTAATTTAGGCCTTTTTGGTTTGTTTATGTTTGCTAGCAAGTTTTCACTAAGCAATTTTTCGATGGCCAAATTTGGTCAAACAAGGAAAGTAATTTGTTCCCAAGGCATGAATCGATCCGAAACTTGTAAGCAACACCGCTGGTGACCTTCAGGTTCAACATGTAGAATATGTAGGAGAGTTTCTGCAGTCCCAAATTCTCCTAAACCTACCCAATCTTTGGTTACAGCAAATTGTCTTCAGGGTTTACAGTCCCACAGTGCAAATACAATACGAAAGCTGTACAAATTTTGCAGATTTGACAGATTTGACAGATTTGCAGATTTGACTTCTGTAAGTCATTACGTCGTAGAGTTTGGGTTGCCCAGTAAACTTGGTCATACGGACGCTATTTTCTCGTTACTATTCTTTGTCTTCCTTTCTTTTGCAGGTATACCTATGGACGATAGTGCTAAATTACTACTGGGAACTGAAGGAACGAGCAAACCCGACTTTTACATCAGGCCTAAATAGTCTCGTTGGCCGGTAAATAAAAGCAGATCATTTGATCAAAGAAGTATTATTGGTAATGCACCAAACGTCAATAAACGAGAGAATAACGTCGTGTATTGACTGTAATAAGAAAAGTAAAAAAAGTATTCGATCCTATTCTTGTTTTTCGTTTGTTAGTGATGCGCATTGAACCTCTCAGTCAGTGCTGGTGTCTGTCTGTCTGTCTGTATCCACGATAGCTTTTGAATACATTGTCAAATTCATTTCAAATCATACTATTTACACGGTCTACAGTATATCCTATTTGTAGATTTAATTCCGTTCAGATCAATAAAATTGAAGGAGGGATTTGGGGATTTTGACTATCAAATATCAAAATTGATCGTGCATAATAAGGCATCATTAAACAAATGTTAATAATTTTTCAACAAAATTATTCAGAAATTAATTTTTTGATAAGATAGGCAACACGTGGAAGGACAACTAAAACACTCGCGTCAATTTTCTCAACAAATGACTGAAGACCGTAGATGGATGAAGTCAGGCAATGCCAACCATCAGAGACGATTTACTGGGGCTGCAAGGGGGTATCGTACTTCTCAAGCGATCAGAAAATTTATTTAATAATTTGTTTTACAATGGATGTTCAAGTTTGATCTGGATATTATAGACATACAGGGTGGTTCACAAAAAACTGACGACCCACAATTTAGTTGAGTCCAACTTTTCTAGTTAGCACCCCCTCAGAACCAGGAGAAGACAGAAATCTGCCAGTTTCATTAGATTTGATTTCTGTCCTCTACTGGTTCTGAGGGGTGCTAACTACAAAAGTTTGACTTAGAAAATTTTAGGTCGTCAGTTTTTTGTGGACCACCCTGTACAAAAGTATGACAGATACAAATGTACATACATTGCTTCTTCTGAACGTATGCTCGGGAGATGATTATTCACTTTTGACATCGAAGTGGCTATTTATTTTATACCATTAGAAAAAGGTTTTTGATAGCTTTTTCAACAATTATTCAGAATATACGTTCGGAGTTCATCACTGGGCTGAAATTTACTACCACCAAGCCGGTTACATAGGGCCTGGTCTGTTAAACTAAACAGAATGTCTGTTTTCTTGGAGAATCAGCAACGTAGGTAGTCGGCAAAGGTGATTCAAAAAGATGGTAGTCACAGGAATGCATGGTGTGGGGGTGGCAATACCTCCAAATGCATGCATGGCGTACAAAAGGTCACAAAGTCTTCTACTTTCCTTTTCCTTCTGAAGGAGTTTTATGTCCATAAACTTCATATTCATAATATTCACCTCTGCTATTGCTCAATTAGCCGTAACATCAACCAATTTAACACGGTTTAGTTTATTGTATGTCCATGCTACACAACATGCTTGAGTTTTTTTCAATCCCATTTTCGAGCACACTTGATCAGCGCATTCCCATTCAGTTGCTCCTCCCGTGGTTAATGTTAAATCTACGCCATGAAGCCGGAATAGCTCATTCAATCCCAATTAATCTCTTCTAGTTGGCCGATCAAGTAGGCAAAGTAGTAGATGAGATTAATTGGGATTGAATGAGCTATTATACCAGAAAGAGAAGTGATGGTACACGTGCACACGTACGCACATCGTACGTTATTAATGATGCAGACTAGCAGTATCGGTCGCTTTGCTTACTGTCCTGGTGTCGATCCATGCTTCATATGACTTCTTCGATTCCAAGAGCATCACAAAATTAATGCACGGTTTATTTCGACACAAACTAGCTGCAATTGCTACTCACAGTTTGTTAATCACATTCCTGAACACACCCGCATTTCATCTACGATTTGTTTCTTTGTTTGTATGCCTCCTCTTCTGGCTCCTACGAATGAAAGAGTAGTACAAAATGGAAGATTGGCAGAGCAAAGCTAGAAACTCATTGAAAGATTTAGTTTACATGGAAATCGCTCGCTTTGCTCTTTCAAACCACACACAATTCAGAAAAACAAACGTTTTAGTCGCTTTATAGCCTATAGGTATCCTTTTTCTAGGCTCGGTTTGCTCGCTCAATTCAGAAACACGAACGTTTTTCTCCCTTTATAGCTTATTGGTCTCCCTTTTCTAGGATTTGTGTTACTGGCTAGCTAGCCACTAATTGGCTACTAGTTGGCTACTAGTTACTATCTAGGGAGACGGCTCCAATGTTAATTCTCGTAGGAGAAGAAGACACGTCTACAACTAAATAGGAAAAGTTGGTAAATCTAAATTTTGGGACACACGTAAAGTGTGGTATGGGGAAGTGCCACAGTGTGCTTTTCAGAAATGAGGGTTGCAGCTAGAAACACGTGGCCCTGAAGTGGCGCGTAAGTACGAAATTATTGCTTTAACCATTGTTTGTACGGTCACCGAACAGCAGATTGTATCTTGTAATGCGGTCGTGTACTAGGGCTGTCAGACATGGTGTTGTTGAATTAGATTTTGTATTAGGGTGCGTGGCTGAAAGCCGAGGCCCTGAAAATAAAATTCATTCATTCAACAGCAGATTATAACATGTTTTTAAAAGTGTTGTACGCTTACAGTTTCAGTACTTAATTGTCATAATACATTGTTGTTGCCATGGCCATCTGTCCTTGTTTACCCGTAGGTTAGCACGTAAGTATAGGGCAGAGTGTATGGCGTTAGGGCCGAGTAGACTGTCATAATAAATCTAACTAACGATCTAGGCTCTTTCCGCACCTGGTGTGACAAGTGGCGACTCCCTGTGAGAGTCACTGGCAATATGAAAGGAAGAACATCCGAAAAACCTGTGTGGTGGACTATGCTGTGCACTACCTCTGTCCGGGATGGGCATCGTGCCTTCCGACAGTGGAAGCGTTCTCCTTCCACCACCTTTTGGCTCACCTACAGAGCAATTTTGCGTGAAATCCGCCTTCATTTCGCGAACGGACAAAGAGCTTTACGGTATCGAGAGTCTACTGCGGTCTCTGCAACAGGATCTGTCAGCAGGCTTGGAAAGTTCTTCGTCCTCAAGACAGGAAAACTTTCACAACCTGGATCTGGGGATCAGACAAACAAGTTCTACGGGGTGAAGCGATGGCTGATGCCTTTAACGCTCGCTTTGCTATCGGCTATGCCCTTCCATGAGAGTGCTCCACCGACTCGACCATTGTCTCAGTCACTTTGTGATGCTACCGACTCACTGTATCACGCCACTGAACTTCAGTCAGCCCTGGCATTGTGTAAGCACCGGAGTGCTCCTGGAGTGGATGGCTTCTCGTATGAACTTTTAGCCACCCTTAAACCTGAAGCCACTCTGTGTTTCCTTGCCTTTCTCCATGGCCTTCTTGAAGGTGGTGGTTATCTTGGTTATCATGGTGCTTGTTTCTGTTTTTAAGCATTGTAGCCAGCAGACGGTCTTGCAGAATTACAGGGCTATAGCTCTACTTTCTGGTGCACACAATGTGTGCGAAAGGATGTTGGTTCGGCGCTTAACCTGGTTTCTCGAAAATAGTCAAGGTCGCTCTCACGTTCAGTTTGGCTACAGCGGAAACGGAAGTGCACAAGAGCCAGTCCTTTTTCTGCTGTCTGGGATTCGTGAGGGATGGGCTTATGGTAATGCTGTTGTGGCTGTCTTTCTAGATATCAAGGCGGCCTACGACACTGTCAGTTCAGATTGGGTTCACGTCATTCCAGCTGCCATGGGCGTGGGTCGTCAACTCACTGATGTCATCATCAATCTTCTTGCTGAGCGTGAATTTGTTACCAGAATCAATGGTCACTAGTCTTCACCGGCTAGATCAGATCGCGGCCTTCCACAAGACAACTGCCTTAGTCGTGTTTTATTTGCTGTTGTTATCAATGATGTTCTTTTTGAAATGCAACAGAGTGCGAACATTGTTTGCCACGCTGATGATGTGGCCTTGTGATTTGTTGGACCAGACCCTGCGGCCGTGGTCATTTTTGTTCAAGCTGCCCTGGATCTTGTCGTCGATCGCCTTTCTGTTTGGGGCCTGTCGCGTGCTCCTACAAAAACTGAGCTCATGTCGTGCTCTCATTCTCCAGCTGTTAGTGCAGTTCTTTTAAGTATGAGTGTTTGCGGTATACAACCATAAACACGTCTGCCAGCATTCGTTACCTCGGTGTTGTGCTTGTTGCTGTCAGACTGTTTGTCGTGGTGCGCTTCTGTCTATGTTTTGCACCTTCACTCGTCCAACGATGTTTTACCATTTTCCTTTCTTGGCCATGGCTCAGAGGCACGTCCGCAATCTACAGGTCTTTGTCAACAACTGTCTTCGCGTTGCTACTGGCTGACTGACCACCACACCAGTTCATGCATTGTGGGTTGAAGCAGGGGAGCCAACCCTGCACTTCCACGTCAATGAGCTGCTCGTTGCGTTATGCCTCCGAAATTTGAGCAGAGGAAGATGCTATCCCGTTGCGAAGTTTCTTATGGATTACTATCTATTGAGTAGCAAGTCTCACAAAAAGCCTTGGTGCAGCAGGGCAATGTGTCACGCTTTTATGAGACCCCTGTCTGTGGCCACGTTGCCAACGTATGCCCGCCATACCCCTGGCACTGGTGTCCAGCCCTCAGTCCTGTCTTTGAATGTCACGTCACTGAGTGAAATGTGTTTTGTGATGCATCCTTCATCAGGGACAGGAGGGCAGGTGATGTGGGAGTCTGTGTCCCGACACTTAAGTCAGTCTAATGCGGTCTATCTAAGATATGTCGTCCAGCTTTGTGCATGACATGGTAGCTACCTTTGTAGCTCCGGATGTGGTGCTGGACCTGCAGTTGCGGTCCTTTAAGTGCTGACGGACTCTCGGGCCAGCATTGCTGCTTTGCAGAGCTCTCTCTCCTCCTTGACCATTGGCGAGCTTGTGATTTTTTAGGTCTGTTGGAAGCTCTGGATGACAATGCTAACTTCTGACGTTGTTGTTACATAGGTATGCGGGCACAGCAGGTACCACAGAAACAAGTGGGCTGATGCAGTCGCCAAAGTAGTTGTTGGTTGTAGTGAGAGCATTATGCTTGTGCAGTCTGCGAAGTCACATCGAGCTGCCCTCCATTCCTGGGCCGTTCGGGTCTGAACTGAAGAGTGGAGGGTTCCAGGGACTGGCCGGTTTCTATCCCGGTTACATCGAGCCTGTCAGCTGTTGATTGCCTGCCGGAATGGATGACTTGCATCTGGTATCGTCTGCGGTCAGGTCATACACTTTTATTGTCGCATAAGTACCGACTAGGATTGAGCGAATCTCTTCTTAGCAACGTGTGTAGGATTGACGAGAATGTCCCTCACTTTCTGTTACATTATACAAAGTATGCTGCCTAAAGGTTGCGTCTCCATGCCTAGATCACTGGGAGTTCCCCGCTTTCGACCCTTCTCGACGCTGCCCATTGGATGAAGAAGGACATTGCCTACCTTCGGGCTGTAGCTAATTACTGTAAAGCCACTGGTTTTCGTCTGTGAGTGAGGTCCACTCGTGCGTCTGCCTCCTTCATGTACACTGGGTTGTAGTTTGTAGAATTTACTGTATTGATGGCAAGTGTAGACATGCAATGTAGAGTGCATGGCTTCTGTCCCAAGCTCTGAAAATAAAACAGATGGCTCACTAACAGAGAGGTTGCCTTTTAGTCTTCTGCACAGCCGTACCGTCTGAGAAGACTATTGCAACGACTTTGTCCGTCCGTACGTCGGTCCGCCTGTCGGTCGCTTGTTTCAACTTCGCAACGGTACCAGCTAGAGACGACCACGGTTCACAATGTTAGATTCAGTGCGAGAAGTTAGTTAAATAACATGGGAAATTAAAACATTGTTACTTCCTTACAGCAAATAGACTTCTTCGACGTAACTAAATCAAATAACATTTGATCGTCGACTTGAAATTCTAAGATAGCACTCAATAAAAACAAATGGATTTTAGCTTCGTTGAAAATAGTCTTGTCGCATTGTTGCATGAATGAATAGGGTCATCGTCGAACCCAATTCATCATTAGGCCTATCTGCTACTTACGAATTAGGCCTAAAAAAATAAAAATTAGGCCAAAAATCACGTTATCACGGCAACTTCAAGTTGCTACGAGTGGTTGCTGGCTTCATCAACAGTGTCTCTCCCGTCACTCCCCTTCTACCACTGATCTACATAACCTACCTTGCGCGTTACGTTGTAACACTGTAACTGTGTGCCCGATGACTGTAAAACAAACAAGCGGCTAAAGCGACTACCTATAGTCGCATCCGGTCATCTACACAGTTCTGCCACTGCCAATGGTGAGGCGCACACCTCTATCACGCATTCCAACATCTATCTCTATTATATAATCTAAAAGCAGTAACCATCAGAACTGCCGGTTAAAAATGTGTTAGCTTTTAAGCTCATTTTAGATTTTAGGCGTATTTGTCAACTTTTAGGCCTAATTCTTATCTGGAGCTTCAATTTCGTAAATAGCAGCTGAGGGAGATTTGATTTGTATAGTACGCCTATTCATTTATGCAACACGGCGCGCCTTTGGGCACACAGTAACAGTGTTAAACGTAACGCGCAACGTAGCCTATATAGATCAGTGGTAGTAGGGAAGAGACGCTGTAGATGAAGCCAGGAGCTACTCGTAGCAACTTGACGTTGCCGTAGTAACGTGATGTTAGGCCTAATTTTTTTAAATAGTTTTAATTTCGTAAGTAGCTGATAGGCCTAATGGAGAATCTGGTTCGATGGTAAGCCTATTCATTCATGCAACAATGCGACGAGACTATTTTAAACGAAGCTAAAACGCTTTTGTTTTTGCGGCTGCAGTGTTGTCCTTAGGATATCAATTCGACGATCAAATGTTATTATTTAATTTAATTAGGTCGAAGAAGTCTGTTAGCTATAAGGAAGTAACGATGTTTTAATTTGCCATGTTATTTAACTAACTTTTGACACTGAATCGAACGCTGTAAACAGTGGTCGTCAATTTCTGGTACCGTTGCGAAGTTGAAAAAACGACGGACGGACAGACGGACGGACGGACAGTCGAACAAAGTCGTTGCAATAGTCTTCTCAGCCGGTACGGCTATACAGAAGACTAAAATGAATAGGGTTACTACACAATCCAAATCTCCATTAGCTGGTACTTACGAAATTAAAGCTACAGGTAAATATTAGGCCTAAAAGCTGACAATTACGCCTGAAATGTAAAATAAGCTTAAAAGCTAACACATTTTTAACTGGCAATTCTGATGGTTACTGAGTTTAGATTATATAATAGAGATAGCTGTAACAATGAGTGATAGAGGCGTGCACCTCACCATAGGTAGTGGCGAAACTGTATAGAAGATCGGATGCGACTAGGTAGTCGCTGTAGCCGCTTGTTATAGCAAGGGTTTTTTTTCGGAGCACGAATCCAAGATGGATTAACTGCCCCACGACAATGAGAGGGACAATTTTGCTGGAGTAGGAAACAAAATGCAGATCGTGAGCACAGGTCCAATCAAGTAGGAATAAAAAGTATTTTATTTTTACAGAAGTATGTTTTCGTTATTCGCCTAGTTTGCTGGTTGATTAGAAACATGCCAGTGAGTCGCTGACAAATAGATAAGATTATTAACTGAACAAAAAACGGCTTTGCCGTTTAGAAAAAAGGATTAGAGCTCGTATGCCCATACTGCACAGCTGTCAAGGAACACGAATAAAAACGGGTTAGATTTCACTCGAACGCAACGAACTATAATTTGAACTCCAATTCCAGGTTACAAGGAACATTTTACTCAATGGTTATGTCAGAAAGTGAACACTGTTTGTATTTGAAATGTTTCATGTTTGTGCATGTGCATGCACTTAATTTGTGTATTATACTGGCTTCTTCATAATTTGTCTGCGTTTTACATTTTAAGTCTGATTCTTGTGAGTGGCTATATGTGTATTTTGGGTGTAGGCTGGCATGTGACAATCCTTGTTCCCTGGAATTGGAGTTCAAATTATAGTTAGCTGCGCTCGAGTGAACTCTAATCCGTTTTTATTCGTGTTCTTTGACAGCTGTGAGCATGGGCATACAAGCTCTTATCCTTTTTTCTAAACGGCGAAGCCGTTTTTTGTTCAGTTAATTTGTTGGCTTTTTCTCTTCATTTTTATTGTAATAGATACGGTCTGGTCTATCATGTGCATGGTATGTCCACTGAACACCCAATTTTGTTTGCGAAAAAACGCAACATTAGAAATGCGTATTTCTGTTCAGGTTCTGCCCAAGCGTTTTTCCATGTTTGTTATTTGATGGCAACACACTAGCGTGTTTGTAGAGTATCAACTGATGGATAGTCGATTTTGCATTGTTGCAAGTAGATGTAGTATTATGGCAAACAATCCCGGAAACAATTCAACTAGCTTCCCGAAGCCTGCATTGAAGAAGTAAATAAATCGCAGTCATGTCGGCCGTCTTGCACCAGACGGTTTAAAACTAAAAGATTAAATCGAAAACCAAGACCATTTCATTTTGGTTCTCGACAACGATTGACTATATTTAATGGAGCTGCCCAATTCCAATTCCAATTACTTTATTGGGGCCTCGGCCCTAGGCCACACGCCCACCCTAAGATCTAATGCAACGACACATAAATACAAAGATACAAGGAAACCACAAAACTACTACGACAATGTTACTTTCCCCGTGCCCGAGCATCGTTGCATCTTGTTCGAGTGAGCTACAATAATAATAATAATAATAATAATAATAATAATAATAATAATAATAATAATAATAATA
>JAHWFP010113503.1:0-20547 GCA_023313725.1 Lithobius niger
TAAATAAGATGGTAATCAAGCCAAAGGCTTTTTGAGTCGCTCTGTAGGCACATGACGACTAATGAAATTAAGATTTGATTGATTTTCTTATTAGCCTACATTTGTTCACAAGATGCTACTTCGTGAAATTAGGCCAGTGTCGCATCACCTCTTTCAAATAGCAGTCCACACTGAAAAACTAAATAACAACGCTAATCTAATGAATCTCCACTGCATTTAAACATTTAAACCACAATTAAGCCATTTTCAAGCTTGTTCCTTTGACAGATTTAACAAGCAATTGAAAATCCATTCATTTCAAGCTTAGCGTTATTGACAGTACAGTAAATCAATTTAGGTTATTACTGGTATCCAATTATTTTACATTTTAGTTATATTGTTTCGAGTTGGTTTCTACAAAATTACTGTTTTAAAGCGTAGGAGTTGGGGGAGGGCGTTACTTGCGCACCACCCTGGATGCAAGGAGAAGAGGGGTGGATTTGATCTCGGTTACCGAATGTGAGCAGTACAAAAACATTCTGCATGTACGTTAGTTCTAATTAATGCTCACGATTAGCCATCAATGCTGTTGCAACTAACTCAAGAAACTTCCAGCCTTCAGGATATGACACCTCTTGGTGATGACGGGACTGCTGGTTAAGTGATGATTGTTGCCAGCAGAGTGCTTAGGTTTGGTGTGTTTACCAGTTGCCTCTGTTTCGGCAGCTTCCGATCCGGTAGCCTGTCTCTGTAGATTCTGAAAATACTAAAGAAATGACTTGTAGTGCACTAAGTTTCAGATGCAAAGTAAAATGACCTTTTGAAGACTTAAAACAGATTTTTTTCTTCGTCAGGCACATAAATGTATTGTCCGCTCTTAGTTCACATTCTTGCTGCTTGTTGTTTTCAAAAACAACGTCTGCTTCAAAAATACAGCTTTTTTGACGTTTTTGAAACCAACAAGCAGCAAGAATGTGAATTGAGAGCTTACAATATGGGCCTGACGAAGACAAATGTTTTTGCATAAACTGTCGAAAATTCGCAAGATATAGGATTGCAAGTGTTTGTTTGAGATATTTGAGCAAATATATCTGAATTTTTTGAAAAATGACAACATTCATTTTTAGTTTTGTTAAAGTAAATAAAATAAATAAGTATGACCCAACCTATTGTCTTTAGAATGGCACCAAATAAAACCTCTCAAAAAAACACTACAAATGTTATAATGTTACACTTGAATATCAGAACAGTCAGCTTTTGGCAAAAAGAAGATAACTCCCCCTCCACCACCCTCAGGAAAAATACATATGCTGGATAAATCATTCTACAACAGAGCCAGTCATACTGTGATGCCGCACCTCTGTCATGCTGTGTCTGCTTACACGATATCTCTCAACTAGGCCGTCTTCTGTTACTGTTCCAAATTATGGTGCAAATCTTAGTAAACACTGAAATGATTGAATAGTTTTACGTAATAATTTTCTTTGTAATTTATGAAACGGAGCGGTAGGGATTTCTGTAGCAATCTCTCGTGTGATGCTGAAACACTTTTATTATATGTACATGTAGAAGGGAAGACCATCAATAGTAAACTCCAGACCGTCCACCGAATTACTGCGCCACATACTGCAGCAAGTGTACAACCATTCTGTCACAGATCCAGACAAGCTGAACCAATATGAGCCATTTTCGCCTGAGGTAAGATTGTAACCTGTTGCTGTTTTCAACTTAGTTTTTAGAATGGTTTAAGACTAACTTCGATGATTGTACACGTCGTGCTTGCACTACTAATGCTCATTGGTAATAAACTTCACCATAACTCGTTACTCTTCCGAAGCTAGGCACTAAAAATTCAAGGTCTCTAGTAAATTCAGTAAAACTACACCCAGTTGATTAAAAACTTATATCTGCCGGTCGAAGCTTGAACAATAAAAGTTGGTAGCTGTTCAAAATTAGAGAAGTTGTCACTCATCAAACCGATGTCTGATTGCTAGTTGTCAAATATAAATATGCCAAGCATTCTTTGTGCTATTTCTTCAATCATGCCAGTTTAGCTGATTCTAGATAATTAATGCGTAAGTTAAGCAACGGTCGCTTAGTATTTGAGTTACTCTATATTTTTAAGAAAGTTTTGAAGAATGTATCATGTAGAGACTTCATAAGCTCAGCAATCAGTTCAGCAGTCACTTACGCAGAGAGGAGCAAGCATGGGTGTTTACAACCCCCAAGACCAAGTTTAGGTTTATGACACTTGTTACAGCAAGAAATGTTAACACCACTTTCTCATCTCGTGCTGTTGGATGTATAAGTGTAAGCGTAGCTAAGAAAAAGTTTTGAACGTGTTGACACTACTAAGTCCAACGCTTACATCACCATGCAAGGGTATCATGTAAAGTCTCGTGAATCTTTGTTAATGGTGTTGGCGAACCTGTGTTACCAGATTTTTGTAACGTTTGTTAGCTGAACTTTTACCATCTGAACTTAGCGTTGTCATTACAACTCGTTAACCAAACGGTCGCTGAGCCCAGGAGGAGGGAAAGCCATACTTAATGCTTATGTCTGAGCAACTGCAGAAAGCATGTACAAATACTGAGGTTGGGTGGGTTTCAGTAACAGAAACTAAACTTTAGTTCTGACAACCTAAACTGATTCGGATTTTATATCGGTTCTTTGTACAGTTTTCGAAGTATCGAAGATGGATTTGTTATCTTAAAATAGTTACAATTTTCTTCCTATAAATGACAGCAAAGATCCTGAACTCATTTAATTCAGTATTTCTTTAAAAAAAATCCTGCACTACACTTTCCAAGTGTGGGCGTATAAGTCTAGTCGACCGATTGCCTGCTCTTTGAACGAGGCTTTATGGATATACAATGTGCTATGCGTATAGAATGTGCTATGTATGTGCTCTCCTCGTACAACACCATACATTCACAGTACTGTCTTCATTTCTGCTATTGAATCGTATATTAGATTTACAGTAGTTATATAGAACATCGTAAAGAAAGTAAATAGTAGAGGAAAACAATGCCACATGCAGGCCAATCTTCAATAATGCTGTTGAAACATAAAGTGAAAGGAAGAATGAGTTGGAAACTAGTAATACTAGAGGAAAGAAAAAAAATTGAATGGGGGTGGGGGGGGGGGGGGGCAAAAACCAGTACCAAAACCACGATCTTGTGTTCATGTAAAACTGACACTGAAACAGCGGTTTTGTGGTCATATAAAACCGACACCGAAACTGAAGTCAAAAATTAAACCAGCCCATTCTTAAAAAATACTATACTTTTCATACTTAAGTTGGTAGTAAATTCATACCGACGGGCTGCATCTTTGCATTTTACACATCACAAGAAACAGTAGTGGCTGGTGGGTGGTGGGCCTTTAGTGACTAATTGTGAATTTGGTGGCCGTGGTTCACTTCACTTTATTTTGTTTTGCACCAGGGACCAGAGGCCAGTCAGGATTTGCCGACTCTTAGACTTTGCCAATCCACTTGCTTCCATTATAGTCTTTAACAAGTTTCGATTTTAATGGGTTGTAAAAACACTGTGTCGGGTTAAATTCGTGATAAAATAAATGAAGTCAAAAAATCTCAGCCAACTGGTAAAATGCAAACAAAATTCCGTATATTTTCTCAGCATAACTGCTTATACAATTTAACACATGATGGTGAGCTGGTGAAGGATAAACGGATATCAGTATAAACGAAGAAACCCAATGGCGCCAACAGTGTGAACAGCTAAGAATGACAAGTGAGCTGCAATTAAGAAGAGAAAAATCATGTACCATCGTGAGTTCGTGAATTAAACCTGGGTCTTTGGCTTGGGCCGCCAATGCACTAGCCCACTATGCTAACTCCGGCTGCGATTTTGATGAGTTCGCATAGTGCATTGTCGCCCCAAGCCAAAGACCCAGGTTCAGTACCCGGACTCAACGATGGCATGCGATTTTTTTTCGTCATAATTACTGCTTACTTGTCATTCTTAGTTATTCACAATGTTAGCTCCATTCTGTTTCTTTATTTATACTGGTGAAGGATGAAGCCATTTTTTTACATTCTTTTTACATTATCTATTTAAATTGCGTAAAAGGTAATGTTTTTCACTGGTACATTTAGAAGTATTTAAAAGGCGATCGGTTTATTGTCCTGTAAATTGTGTGAATTTCTTTTGAATATGGTTTAGCCTGTATGAAACAATAAAAATAGTCATTTACTATGAATAACCAGTCAGCGTCCCTTCTACCAAAGACAATGATTTTCAAAAAATTGTAGAATTGACTGTTACTGTTTTAAATTTAAATATTGTGGTGTTAGGCAACCATACCCTATGTGGTTGCCTGACACCACAATATTTAAATTTAAAACAATAACAGTTAATTTAATAAATCCAGAAATTTGCATAAATCCTAAAGACTCGTAGAGGTTGTGTTACTAGCTTTCTTCTACTCTTTAGTAATCGTAATAGTAAATGTAAACTTTTGTGTGAATTACAGGTTTTCAAGATAAGCACAAAATGGTCGAGGTCAAGAGACTTATTTTTTTTAAGCAGAATACCTGACTTGACCCAAATTTAATAATAAATAAATTCCCACAGAATAAAGAGATTGATGTCCCTGGAAAATTCATTGTCTCTGTCCACCTTAAAGGGCAATTACATCCATTTTTGACTGTACGTACGATACAACAATTTAATTAATGCATCAACAAAACATGATACGGAGACCGGTATTGTTTTGGTGGAACGCGCAGAAATTAATGCCGACAGATGGTACTCATTGATTTCAACTCGCAGCCGATTGAGATAGCGCGGTTGGTTGTAAGAGCTCAAGCATCCAGCAAAACAATGGTGGTCTCCGTATCGTGTTTTGGTGATGCAGTAATTAAATTGTTGTATCATACATACGTGTACGTGTAACGTATTCTTACCGCAATTCTTGTGTTTAGTTAATATCAATTAGCTCTCACCCACAAAGATCTCTAGACAGACTGTTTCGCTTTTGTTTGGGCTCGTCAGTAGCCTAGCTCTCATCCACAAAGTATTCTCTACTGACGAGCCCAAACAAGGGCGAAACAGTGTCTAGAGATCTTTGTGGGTGAGAGCTAATTGATATTAAATGATCAATTGGTAAAAATTGTCCCAGGCCTGGGTGTCAGCCATTCAGTAGAATGGAGCCCCAAACAAGCAGACGTTTCTGCTATTTCGCTTGCTGAAACTGTATTCGTTTCGCACTTGTCATTGTGTTTAGTTATTGTGTAAGTGGTCCAAAAGTAAAGCATGCATGTCAAAATGGATGTAATTGCCCTTTAAAGTTTGTACCCTCATGCGAGTCTGGAGGAAAATAAAATTAGATCGTAAGGTGATGTATTTGTTATTAAGGCTGACCGAACAGTTTTTCAGCCATACCAAACCAAACCAACCTTAAATGAGCCAAATGCCGAATTCTTCTGTACCGAACAAAAATCTATCACACCATTTAGCTTTTAAAATAATTTTAAAAATAACCCCGTTCACAAAGCTTCATATATTTATCAAAATAAGTTTCTTAACAAATGCTTGGACTGGTAAGTGCACAGATGTGGAAACAATGTTTGAGTATAAAAAAATATTCTTTACTTCTACATTTTCCTTCACAAATTCTGAACGGTTACAGGTAGGAACTTGTGGTTCGGACCACCAGAAAACTGGCGAAAACGCTTTCAAAATGCTGCTTTGAAATATTAAAATCCGTCAATTAGAAGTGGAAATACGTTCGGTTCGGTATTTTTCTTTTAAAAGGGCAAACAACTTAACTGAACACCCTCTGTTCGCTCATGTTCGGTTCGGTAGTCTTATTTATTATCCAAAAAAATCGATGAATTTTATATTTCTAGCATGACCTACAATGTTATGGTTTTATATTATGTATGCTCCTTTTAAGAAATTAAGAAAACGTTTATGGGAATATTCAGAATGCTATTGATTATTTTTTTTAGATGAATTATAGTCCATTTAATCAAAAGTGATTTCTGGAAACCACTGGATGTATGGTAAAGAATATCAAACTGCAAACAAAAAATAATAATTCTTTAGTAGTAAATGTGGACTGATATCGAGACACTGCTTACTTAGCAGATTCTGAGCCTATAATTTTCCGAAAGATTTGTATGTCAAGCCTTGCTTACCAAGCTGATAACCATTACTAATGACTGAGTCTTGTCACTAGACGAGAATATTATTTTGTTCAATTGGAAGTTCAACAAAACTGATTTTGTTTGCTTCTTGAACGAACTACTTGTCTTTTTCTGTGCTAAATTATTTAAGAATGCTGCATCGAAGAGTTTTCGATAGAACTGTTATAATGGTGCATTGGAATGTTGAAATTGGCTAGTTTTTGGCAACACTCTTCATAAAAATTAAGTTCGACCTAATAAGTATGGTCGTGCGGAAAGTGAGTTCATTTTGGTTAACAATGAGCGACTGATTGTTACGTTAATGGCATAAGGCATGGCAGCTCATTGCAGCTCATATATAATAAGCTGTGCAAATTCTTGTTCATAACATAGTGAAGGCAAAAAAAAGCCTATTAGCATTCTGGATATTAGCTTTCTTTGGTTGCATCTGAATTATGCATTGAATTAAATAATCTGTGCGCACACACTGTTTGCAGCGAGTAAGAGGGGGGCCAATACGAAGCCGTCCCTTTTTCTCTCTCCATTTACAGACGTGTCCCGGAGTTGCACCGCAGTGTCATGCTCTTTCTGACAATTTGTTATGCACTAAGGTTTATGGGGAAACGTCGTACGAACTTGTTGCCCAGATGATCAGCGAGATGGAAATAACCGAAGATGATGTGTTCATCGACCTCGGCAGTGGTGAGTGTACATTATATTACTTAAAAACACTTGGCAAGTCGTATAAAAGGCAGACTGGCATTGGGTTGAAAGTAGTGTTGGGTGTTATCTGAAATTTTTTAACCCAACCCAAGAGGTTACAAGTGAATCGTCTATTACATACACATACTACCCCCAAAAAATTGCATGTTGGGCTACTCAGCTTTAAACACTTTCTTACCGTTGGAATTTGGTAAGCATTGTAGCATTTCCTGGCAGTACTGGAAGTGGAACGACATTGATAGTATCAATTATCAGTCTTGGTAGTTGATAGCCAGAGGAATTAAAACAAAATTTAACAATATTTTGTTTAATTTATTGAAAATGATAGTTGCTGAAAATATCAGCCTTTTTTGCTCGATGCCTATTTCACCCCCGCTATGAACACTATGAATTGAACACTAGGACCACCCCCACTATGAACACTATGACTTGACACCAGCAAATAGCAATAATTATTTACTAAAATTGGTGGGTAATATAACATCAATTGATCATTCACAGAACTTGAAAAAAAAGTAAGTTTTGAACGCAATGCCGTGTCAACTCGAAATAATCAATTCTGTTTGATGTAAAAACAAATGTCAAACAACCAGGAACGAAGTGTGACATAATAATTAGTTGGACTTCCTTAATTCTTGTCCAATGTTCCTTGTGGTCGGAGACGACGTCTATCAAGCTTTGCACTGTATCCATCTAGACATGGTGCAGCGTTCCAGACACAATAGGAGAAAATAAGTATTTTTTCAACCCACCGTACTTGGTACGGGCGGATTTTAGTCCGCGGTGTTCAGTGAATATTGGTATACCAGCCAACAGTGCTTTATTTGCAAATGTATCTTAATTTTATGACTGGATGATGTTGCATGGTTAAGTTTAATTTAAGATTTTTAATTTATTTTCCACGTCAAAAGGTATAATGCTATAAGATAAATGTCACATTGCAATAATCTGAAATGCACGAAAAAAAACAAAAACTGGAAACCTCCTATTCTACAAGGCTGTGGCTGAGCTAACTACATCGTGTATATTTTTTAGTGCAAAAATTATGGGCATAACGGACAGGTGAATATTTCATCCTTAACCCTGGTAAAGTTTGATGGGTTGCACGTATCTTCCCATGGCAGTACAGTGTACTGATTAGTTTGATTAATTTTTCATACAGTTTTATTAGTTAAAAGGTGCTTTTACTCAATAATTTTTACTGATACAGCAATCCACATCTTGGCAGTCATTAAAACATGTGGGTGGCACCTACGCAAGCCCTTCCTGTTAAAACCTTAAAATTGCTCTAAATTACAATAAACAACAAGGAAGAGGGGAGGAGGTATCCCTCACTAGCATCTGGGATGGGGGTGTCACTCGCTGCCAAACTAAGTGATCTAAATTAGGGGATAAACTATTTTGATAGGGGGTGTAAATGGCTTATCTTGAAGACAGGTAAACTGTGGTTTGCTCTCAACAACTTATGGTTACCCAACAAATTAATGCCAACACCACAAATGAGCAATCTTGGAGGATTCACTTGAATTTTCAGTGATTAATGACAACAGTCTAGTTTAAAAAGTCTTGATGCTTTTCGATCATCAGAAGAATTGTGTCGGAAAACAATTTACAATTACATCACTGACACAAATGATTTTGAAAAATAAACCATGCGAGCCAGTGATGTGATCTTCAATTGTTTTCCGAGACAATTCTTCTGATGAAGGTGTTTCAAAGTCGTGTTTTAAACTAGACTGTTTGCACTAATCACTGAAAATTCAACTGAACCGTTTTTACATTAAGATTGTTCATTTTTTGGTGTTGGCGTTAATTTGTTGGTACCGTAAATCGTGTATTAAAGGCCCAGTTGGAGTTAAAGCCCACCCCCTAAAATGCTGCAAAGTCAAAATCATGAAATAGTGGAGTTAAGCCCACCCCTCAAATTATCGTTTTACTACGAAAAATTATCTAAAAGTTGTATGATGTGAATAAAGATAGTACTGCTTGCTATGTTTGCTGACCCCCCTCCCTCCCTGTAGTAATAGTGGACTCTTTCTTCAGCTCCTAGCACCTGCACAAGGCATATCTCACCTAAGCCTCCTAGGACCCTTCTTCACAGTAATTAAAAGGATGTAAAAATTGGTCTGTCAGAGATCGTTCAAATGCTTCGAATTTTCTGTAATAGATGTTCAGAAAGGTTAGAAAATTGATAATGCTTGATTTAAAGCCCACCACCCCTATTTTTGCCAAATTAACAGCATAATCCCATGGGCGTTTAATTCACGATTTACGGTAAGTAGCTGACTTAATACAATGAAAACACTTGATGATTCGTTTGTACTCATTAAAGATGTATCCTAATGAATCTTAAATTGTGTCTTTTGTGATTCCTGAAATGAAAAAATTGTTACTGTATTTAAAAAAAATTGTGGTTGATTACCGTGTTATCATGTTATCGTACACAACACCGATACTGAGAGCTGAATAATTTTCAAACCTCTCTTATTTGAAGGCAGTTACTTCTAGTTTAGATAGCAGGTGACAGGAATTAATTCTTTGCAGCTGCCTTACCTGTATTGCAATGTAGCAATGTGCATTTCTTCTTTGTAGTCTTGTAGTAGAGACCCAACAATATTCTTTCCCCTTTTTTTTGCAGGTGTTGGGCAGGTGGTGTTGCAAATGGCTGCAGCCACCAAGTGCAAACGATGTTTTGGAGTGGAAAAAGCAGAAGTGCCAGCACGCTACGCCCAGGTATATTTCATATTATTTGCATAGCACCTGTTCTGGACATAATTACCATAACACCACTCACTGTTTTGTGTTAATTAACACCACTCGCTGTTTAAGAGTTAAACATATTGTTGTAACACTTAAGAGCTAATAGCTGCAAATGACATGACACTAAAATTACTGTTTCTAATGCCGAACTGGAAAACATACGTAACCTGTTAATTATGCTTTCGATCCTCGCAATGCGGCATTTCCCTGGAGGTTTTTTAGTTGCATGTATTCGCCATCTTGGTAACCTGACTGCACATGAATGGGGTACGGTCCTCCTCTATAAAAGCCCTTTGCGCGATCGGCAGGTCATTAATTTTCCTCCAGGGTGTATCCATGCCACTTCGTTTCCTGCTTCGCCCTTGTTGAAGATCTCTGAGCTTTCGTCCGCCATCATCAACCCTGTCGGAAGAAGCACTCATGGACGACCATTCGTCTTCTTTGCCCATCTTTGTGATGACCAATCACTCTGATGCCGCTGACACACCGCCTGCTAATGCACACCCAATGCGAATTTCTTAACGCCAATGTCAAGCTGGATTTTGGGATGGTTCAAACTCGTCAAAAAGACAGGAATTTATGAAGAACAAGCAGTTCGCAGCAAGGCCATCAGAAACTCGACAAAATGGTCACTTGTCAAAATGGTTTCATTGGTGTGACCAAGGGAAAGTCAATCCAATCGATCCCACTCTGAGACCTTCCGAGATTCCTCAATGACGACTTCAAGGATGGATTAAAAGGCTCCACAATACTTACTTACTGCTCAGCTTTGAACTCTGTATTCAAGGCAGCAGGCAACACCGAACTTCTCGACGACTACCGAATCTCCTCTCTTATAAAGTCCTTCGAAATGGAATATCCGGTAACCAGATGTATCTTTCCAGATTGGGACCCATCAATTGTTCTCCAATCACTAATGAAACCACCTTATAAACCGATGCAAAAACTGCTCATTTCACCTTCTCACCCGCAAAATGGTTTTCTTGGTAACCTTAGGAGCAAACCTTCGATACAGTGAAACTCAAACCATATCTGCCAACCCAGCCTACTTTGTCTTCGCCCCTGACAATTCTTCTTCAACCTTAATACCAAGAGATGATTTCGGAGCCAAAACCCAAAAGACGTGCAAATCATCAAAAGCCATCGTCAACCCAGCCTTGACAGAGATAATCGGCGATAAACCAGAACGCCTTCTATGTCCAGTTTTACATGGCAAGAACCGAAAACATTGAACTCGGTAACGGCAGAAACCAATTATTTCTACCCGTAGAGAAAAACTACGGTGAAACTTCGGCTTCGGCAGCAACAATTCCACACTGGATTAGAAAAACCATCCTTAGTGCATACGAAAACCAAAACATAAACTTCGCAGACAGCGGCATCAGAGTGACTGCACACAATTTAAGGGCAATCTCTACGTCGTGGGCGCACCAGCTTCATTCCTGTTCAAGACATCCTGACAGCTGCATCATGTAGAAGCACGTCCGTGTTCACTTGCCACTACCTTACAGAGTTGAGAAGCATGCCAATGGACATCGTCTACGCCCCATTGTAGCAGCCAGATGTATCGTCAACCCCCTTAAGCACTCAGAAGTTGGAGCAAGTCCACCATCAAGACGGAAGCAAGACCCTCACCTCTAAATAAACGGTCCTTTTCAGGGCCACCAATCGTGACCAAAAGAGAATCTGACCCTCCTGTTTATTAATTTTCTGACCAAAGTGCAAAGTTTGTGAAACCTTTTGGGGGAAAGCCAGCTTGTAACCCTCGGGCGCCCGTCAGAGCGGCACCTGCCACCGTTTTTCGACAAGATCTGTGTCTGTTGAAGCAAAATTGACAGGTTATGTATGTTTTCCTGTTCGGTAATAAGAAACTTAATTTTGCCGGCCCTCTGCTTGGGCCGGCTGAAAATTGTTTCTTTGCCTAAGGAAAATGTACATAACCAAACCAGCCCTACCTCCCCTCTTGAGTCACTGCCTGACGTATCAAGAGGAAAATGAATGACCTGCCGATCGCGCGAAAGTGCTTTTATAGAGGAGGTCTGCGCCCCACGCATGCATGGTCAGGTTACCGAACTGGCGGCTAAAAGTAAATAAAAAAACCTCCACGGAAACACAGCATTGCGAGGATCTAATGTAAAATTAACAGGTAATTTATGTTTTCGTTAGGCAAAAATTAGTTTTTAAAGACGTGTTACTAGTTGGTTTGTTGCAGAAAATGGACCAGGTTTTAAGAAATAGACAAACATTAACACTGTTATAACACTTGTGAATGGTGTTGGTGAATGGTGTTGGTGAATGGTGTTGGTGAATGTTGGTGAATGTTGGTGAATGTTGGTGAATGTTGGTGAATGTTGGTGAATGTTGGTGAATGGTGGTGAATGTTGGTGAATGGTGTTGGTGAATGGTGTTGGTGAATGTTGGTGTTGGTGAATGGTGTTGGTGTAGATAAAATGCTTGTTGCAGAAAATGGCCCAAATTTTAGAACTGTATAAAGATTAACGCTGTTAACAGTTGTAAAGAACTTTTAAATACTTTGTTGCAGAAAATGGACCAGAATTTTAAGAAATGGATGAAGTGGTACGGGAAGAAATATGGTGATTACAAGGTGTGTTAATAACGCTAGTAGACGTTAGGTAGATCATAACTTCGGAGATGCTGTTGCTATGTCCGTACATTTTTTTTTATAAATATAATTTGTGAGCCTTAAACCATCCAAAAGATACTGATGTTTGTTTATATGAAAAGGCTCAATTTTGACCATCTGGGGAAAAGCGGAATGTTATAAAGGAGCTGGAAACCTGGAGATTTTACCTCTGAAGCCTCCTGTAATGGCAGGGGGTCGAGATATTGTCCATCCAGAATAGGTCTGAATACATTTCATACCTGCTGAAGGATCCCTGGCAGTCTTTGTACAACCTTGGCCAACTGACCTGAAGGAACTGCTAGTGGTCAACTGAAACCAGCTCGGCTCAGCAATACCATGGACCCGGTCGTTGCAATGTCAAGGAATGCCCTGATTTTCCACCAGGTGAAAGCAAAGTCCGGAAGCCAAACTTTTTTGGTGAAAGTGGAGAATGACCTGGACCTCTTGATATTGCTCCAGGCAATTGTCCACATTCTCAATTTCTAGTACCTGGACTCCTTTTGCAGATCCTTTTACCACCCTTGGACTGATAAACCCCTGGAACTCCCTTCATGGGATGTTGTGTGCCTTCAGCCTGACTGCATGTAATGCTAGGCTAGACTGCTAGTTTTTTTCGTGCTATTCTAGTGGCTAAGAGTTTGGCTCACCAATCTTTGAGGGGAGTTAAAAATGGTATTTTATACCTAAATGAATGTTTACTTATCCTTCGTGCTTACCTTCTGTACTGCGTTGCTCTTCGTCGACCATTAGGTTGGTACTAAACAAAAAGTAGCACAGCACGATATCAAAGCATTCTTTTGGAATATTTAAACTGTGTTGGAAGTTGCTTTCAGCGAAACTTGGCGGCAGCCACTGTTGTCGTGCAACTGTTGTTTCTGGCTTTTGGTGACTGCTCAAGTAAAATACTTGCAGTTGACCAGTAATTAAATTCCCATGGTTACTGTCTAATATGATGATGTTTATGGAGAGCACCACATGTGGTTACCCTCCCCACCCCTGAGTATTTTGGTTTAGAGATGGCCATGTGTGAGTCGTTATTGTAATACAAACAGCATTTTGAAGTTTAGGGTTCAGCCTGGTGTTGCCCTGGTCTGGATGTTCTTTTGGTGAAATAAAACTAGTTTTAATCACTGTAAATGTTGATGTTGGCCACCAGCCGTGGAGAATTCCAAGGTTGCCGATAGCTTCCAACGCTGGGTGGTTAATGCATTAAGTTTGAAAATTCAGTCTAGCTTGAATTGGGTTAATACATTAATACATGCTCCTCCGAGGAAACTTTTAGGATTGCTGTATTAATTAATGTTTAACTCTCCTTTAAAGTATCTCTCTGGAAGCTCCATTTGAAAACATATTAGCAACATCGGACTATTAACGATGTTTGGGGAAGAAATTGTGATTTATTGCTATGTTAATAAATATAGCGTTCCCTTTTTGGAGTGCCTTCCTTCAATGCCAAGAATAAGTTGGAATCGGTAGAATTTAAATTGAGTGGCAACTTTGAATTTGTGAAAATGGTTACAACTTACTTAGTATTGTGCAATTGCGGACATCGTTTGACCTTTGGGCAGAGCAGGCTCTCATGAGTGGAAACTGCCGTATTGCGGACATGTAGGAGAGCGTGACGCGACGTACGCACCATGTTCCCGGATTTTGGTCATCTTGGCGAAGTCGCGTCGGGCCTACTGCTTATGATCATTTGTTTATATCTTCTGAATCCGCGGTTGTGGGCTGAGATTCCTCCCAGCCCGTATAAATAGCAAGCCCAAGAAGAATTCCCTTGTCTTCATTTTATTGCCTTTACAGTATAGTGGAAACTATGCCTCTCGTCAGCGACACAAGCAAAGATGCCGAATACCAGGTACTCGTGATGCGATTTAGGTATGTACTGTGTAGTGTCTATCAACAATGGGTTGTTTGCTTGCCTTAGAAGAATGCAAAGACGACACTGTTATGTTTGAACACTAGAACACTAGTGAAAATTGGTTGCAGCAACAAGCGCTGTGAATTCAAATGTGGATTGTTTAGAAGTGCCGTTACTTAACTGTCGAGTTTAAAGCAAAACTACAAATATGGTTCCAACATGTTCATTAAAGACAGGCAGCCAGCACGGGTGCCTCGGCCCCGCGATTTCTGCGGATCATCAAATCAACTCCAAATGCAACGCCGATTTCACTCAATCGAAACTGTCACATCAATACGCCGAATCCTACAAGTAGTTTGCCGGCGGAAAAACGTAACCCCCGTGGATTTTCCCGCAAAATCACGTTAAAAGTAGATTTTATAATGTTTAATAATTTTAATAAACAATATTTATTTGCTTTCACTTACTAAATTGCAACTTAACCGGGGACTCGCGTAGCCAACAGGATGCGGTTAACCGGAAGTACCGATGTAGCAGAGAATTCGCGCCCTCAACCGGAAATACTCAATGCGCAGCGCACAGCGCACCACCAGAAGTACTATTGTTGTTCTCGCGTGCTCGTTCTTTGGCGTGTTGCGCGTTGGTTATGATTTAGCTACGACAATCAATTTGAGTGAAAATGCCGAAGTCAAAACTGCAAGCCAAAGACCAAACGCCAGGACATTCCAACTCTAATCCAACAAAAGAGGATGCGGCCAGCCTGCAATGACAATACTGCACGTCATTTGCCAACGAAAATATTGGCTATTGATCGTGCCAAAGACAAAGAGTTTTGGCAGGACTATTACGAAAGTGGTGACCTATTGTTCTGTCGGGCTTGTGAAAAGTCCATCGACTATCTATGAGCACAAACTTTGAAGAAACATCTTGAAAGCCAAACTCATGAAAGGAAACTGGAAACAGCAATGAAAGGTGCCACTGTGCACCAGGTTACCTTGGCTGAATCGGTTGCCGAAAAGGATCGTGCAAAAGTGATACGAGATTTGATACTGGCTTTGATTGCTGCAGATATTCCTTTAAAAAAAGTTAATAACCCTTCATGCTGTTAGGAAAGTTTTCAAGACCACACACACAACGCAGGTGCTATTCCAGAAGCTTCAGCTCTGCGAAAACGAGTCATTTTAAGGGACTTTCATCAGCAACATTTCCAGAAGATAAAGGAGGAACTGAAAAAAACTCGTTTTTTAACATTATTTGTGACGAAACGCAAGATGTTAAGGGAAGATGTGTGGCGAACGTTCTGATCGTCCCAAATCCACTTGATTGCAATGGGGAATTAAAATCGTATTTATTAAACACCGATTTCTTAAAACAAGTAAACATTCTACAATCCATCAGCTTGTAGCTACTAATCTGGCTAAAGTAGAGATTAGCTATGACAGTGTAGTAGCCTTTACATTGGATATTGCTGCTTACATGAAGAAAGCTTTCAGTGATGGGCTCCAGAGCTTGTGCATAAACAGTGTTCATGTTACGTGCCACGCACATTTCAGCTTAGTGGGGGATTCATTCAGGAAAGTGTTTACGGATGTTGACAAGTTGGTTGCCAATATGAAGAATGTGTTCAAGAACTCGGGTGCCAGAAAACGTTTCTACTTAACTTTCCTAAAAAATGAAGGCATAGAGAATGCCAAAACTCTATCACCATAGTTATCTCTATCACCAAAACGTTATCACCAGATGGGGATCATGGGTTGAGGCTGTCGCAACTCGCTATGAATTGTGAATTCTATCCAGCTCTTTTGGAATCACTGGAAGATCAGTTTGATGAGCGAGCTGCTTGCACCTAAGCCCAAGAATTCCTGAGGGACTTAGAAGTTGCCAAACTGAAGTTGAGGTTCATAACTGTAAGAACCCAACGAATCAGGGGTGCAATAAAGCCAGCAGAGAGCAGAATCGTAACAATCCATACCATTCACAACATCATGGTGGACCTCCAGCAGTGGGCACAAAAGGCGACTGCGGTCAACTATTTGCCCATGGTGAGAGCTCAAGGAATCAGAGGAGCAACAGCAATGGAAACTGCTATACAATTCAGAAATGCCATGCAAAAATGCCACGACGTGTTGAAACTCTTATCTTGAAGGTTGCCATCCCGCAGCAAATTTGTTGAAATTCTGCCCCGTATTTGATCCTGCACAGGCTATTCAATTTTTGAACAATCTTGAACAAGTTGCAGCTGCTGTTCCACTCTTCAAGAGCAATATGAGCAAAAAATTAAAGGAAGAATATTCCAATTACATGATCCATGCTTTGGATTACCAAGTGCAAGAGAATAAACAGTGCATTGATACAAACAGTCAGAAACGCACGAGCAACTAGAGCCAGATAAACGGTGAGAAGCAAACGGGCAATCGCAAGCAGAAGAGGAGTGGTCCGAGTCTAGCAGATAATGAAGCTGCGGTTTCCAAGGCTCCTAAACCCAAACCTATGGAGCCTAAGCAACTGCTTCAATTTTGGGAAACTGTTCATGACGAATTCCCACTTCTAAGTGAAATTGCAGTTGCAACCCTTGGCATTCTTACAAATTCTGCAGACGTAGAGAGCAGTTTCAGCAACTATGAAAACATTTGACCTCAAAACGACACAATTTGTCGGAAGAGTCTCTTAAATTCTATAACATGTTTTATTATAATCAGCAGCATTCACTTTTTAACACTTAGTTGGTTCCTTAAAATGCTGCATTGGCTAAGTAGGCCTATTCTGCAAGAACATTTTGAGTGAAAAACCATACAAATTGTCTAAAGACTTTGAACCAAAAACATGTTTTATTGCAACCAGCAGTTGCATGTTTTGGGTTACATAAATATAAAGTGTATTCGCTAGGCTAGTGGGGTGAATAAATGTTGCAGAAAAGTTGATTTTCGACCTCCAATCCTAATCATTTCTCAAAAGGAAAAAAAAATCCTACTAATTTTTTAGAGGTACCCACCTGGGCCTAAAGTTTAACATTACTAGTCAATAGGCCAAACACCTAATTCTGCAAAAATGTCTTTCGACTAGTTTAAAATATAACTTTTACTTGATCCCATTTGGTACCTTTAGAGAACAGTAAATAACACCAAAATCAAAAACATTTTTTTTTTCTTTATCAACCACAAAAATCAAAGAAAAAAGCCTTTTTGGCCGATTTTAATTTTTTTAAGTAAAAAGATACTAAAAACCACATTTTAGGTACAATATTTTTTCTTTGACTTTGTTTTCATTTAGAGGTCTTTGTGAGTGAACTAGTCAAAAAGCATTTTTGCAGAAATACCTATTTGCCCATTGATTTGTAATGTTAAACTTTAGGTAAGTTGTAAATTGGTTTTCGCTGTTTTGAGAGGGTGCGTAAATGATGTCGTCTGCTTTGAAATGTAAACTTTAGGTCCGGGTGGACACCTCTAGAAAGTTTTTCTGATTTTTTTTCTTTTTGGATAGTGATTATTTAGGAAGTCAAAAACCAACTTTTCAGCACTATTCTGATTTGAAATCTTTAATCTTCCCTGCTAGTAAGCTTATTTTTCAGTTGTAGGTTATTACTATTAGGATATAGGCCGTTGTGGAAAATTTTATATTTCCAACAATTCAGGAAGTAGCGTACATATTGCTTATCAATTTGAATTTTGAAAATAAATTCTTGAAAAGTATTGCTTGATATTTTGAATTTCATATTTCATAAGGCCACTAAAAAAAATAAAGTTGGTTCTCGTGCATATTTCTGAAATCTGTTCTGGGCGGATTTTATATTTTTGTCCTTATTTTGCATCGTATTGCTTTACATTTTAGAGAATTATTTTTATTTTCGGTAAAATAAAGAACACTGCCACATAATTCTTCTTACCACCTGTCCATAAAATTATTTAATAACAAGAATGGTTATTTGTATATCATGGTTAACTTAAGACCATTTTTGAGGCATCATTTCTTTTTATTTTTCGTCGAAATGTCGGTGCTGTGGGGCCGAGAACCAACTACTTTTTTTTAATGGCTTGAACTATTTTTTCTTACCCGCGCAATGCCGCTGAAAAAGGATTTTGAGCAGCGGAAAATGTTTTTTCCCCCGCCTAATGCTGCTAAGAATGAGTTTTGGCCCGCTGAAAATGTTGTTTTAACCTCGCGCTAAGTGCCTGTCTTGGATGATCGTCAAAATGAACTTTAAGAATATTCATGACTTCTTGAACAGCTGTTCTATGCCAACTGTAATTATTGTGTGCTGATGTTTGGCTTGTAAATGCAAGTGTGTTCATCTTCAACCAGGATTTTGACTACATTTAATTTTTGTTTTGTTTTTGTAGTTGGCTCGAGGGGACTTTTTGTTAGAAGAAAATCGAGAGAAGATTAACACTGCCACGTAAGTTATCCAATAGTTTTGAATGTTTGATGTGAGTCGTGAGCGTTTGTAAATCTACTCTTCCCCCCCCCCCTCCCGCCCCTCAAAAAAATTAGCCAATTGATATTTTACGACTTTTTTTCTTTTCAGAATTGTCTTCGTAAACAACTTTGCTTTCGGTCCTACAGTTGACCACATGGTAAGATTGAAGAAATGGTTATTTATATTTAATTAATTATTAAAAGAAAGTTTGTTACATTTCTTTAATTGTTGAGTTTCTAAATTTGTTTTATGTACTGTTTTAGCTTAAAGAACGATTTGCTGATTTGAAAGATGGTACGTATATGTCGTGCACGTTTCTGAGCATGCCTTGTACCAACATTTTTTTGTTACGCTAAACTTGTGCGATGATAACGGCCACTGTACAAAGGAAAAATTTGTCTCATTATTTCAGCCTTTTAAAATAGTACATGTTCAAGGATGTACTGAATGGATTTTGGCCAAATCAAAATCTGCCGCACACAGCGTGACTGGTAAAAATCGTTTGGCTGGTCAGAGTTCATATCATTAATGACACTTGCTGATCGTGAAGAAAACCGAGTTTATGATTGCCTGTCGTCCGTATGTGACAAGGCAATGTATTCTTCCTGCTAGTGCACAGTTCTTCTAATGTACGAGTGAAGAAAATGAACTTCACGGGACAGGGATAAAAGTAACCAAAAATTCCTTGTATCCGAAAAAGAAAACTAAAGCGTTTTAATACTATAAATTAGTTGGCCTTTTTACTATCCTAAAATACTTTTTTTTAGTTTAGGCTTAAACTTAATGCGTAAAAATTTTACAAAATTCAGTGGGGCAAACGAAGCATCGCTGTACTAAGGCAATGCCAACGCGATTGTGAGGACATGGCGGCGATGTCTGCTTGGAAATGAGCAGATAATACGGCCTGGTGGTGATGGAGCTAAGCATTGCTTAATTAAATTTTTAATTTGGGCATTTCAGCATTAACCCTTCCTACCCCAGCCAGAAAAAGAGCACCCACTATTCCAAACCAGCCAGTTTTTCACACCTCAAGAAACGATTGCAAGTCTGCATTAAAATTCATGTAACTGCCTTTAAAAACTTAGGAGAGGCTTAATTTTTTTGAATAGCTCACAATACTTAGGCCTTAAACCCGAACATTCCCACCAAAAAATTAACAAGGTATTTTTTTTTGGGGGGGGGGAGGCAAATGTATTACAAATCAATAAAATCTACGTAGTACTGGCTTTGAGAGCAATTTTGACCAACTTTATATGCTGAAAGGGTACTTTTTTTTTGCATAAATGTAATAATCGTTCTGTTGGCCTTCTTCACACTAAAAATAATGCAAAAATGTTTGAAACCTTTTTAATTAAATAAAATTGTCAAGTCAGTCAGTAGTGCATTAATCTCGCTCCGGAGTGGCTGCCCTGCTTGGCAGCTTCCCTCCGCTCAACAAAATTTAGGCCAATTTTGTAGAAATGGGTATAGTCCCATTGCCTTAATTATTAACATCCATTTGCCAAGCTGTTCTTCATTAAAACCTGTGAGGCAGTTGTTTCTCCTTCATCTGGGCTGAAAAAAAAATTTATCAGTTTTCCAGTCGTTGACTAGAGCATGCGGTGGTCGAGTGACGAAGCTCTTCAGCAAAGCGGAGGCCAGGCCTATTCTCGACTATTCCGTTCGTGGAAATCTTCGAAATTCATAGTGTTAAAAAAAAACTCTTAACGGTGATCAATTATTCTACAAATATTCAAACTTCTATTCCAAACCTGAATTCGCGTAAATGGCGCAGTAATGGACTGAAATTGAAGGCAACCGATCAAGCGACGTGAGACGAGCAGGATGGCTGCCGCGGGCCTCGGCTCCTTGGTCGGCAGCGACGGGCTGAGACTCTGTAGTCGGCATAGGCCGTTCTTATCGCATCGATCTCCGATCCAATCTAGTGCATTGTATTTCGATTCACTTAACTAGGGTTGGGAAAACCCGTTTATTTGCTTAAACGTTTACTAAACGAATCTAATTTACTGTTT
>JAHWFP010113505.1:3411-14234 GCA_023313725.1 Lithobius niger
AAGTACACAAGATCATGGATATTCCTTGTAGATAAAGTAACTCCTTTACGCAACCTAGAGTACAACCTAAGAGTGGTTCTTTCTTTGTACAGAAAGCTCTTAATACAGTATGGCAGGCCTCTTCACATCAAACTAGAGCAAAGTAATGTCAAATTTCCTATGCTGAGTGTAAAAATAGCTAAACTGAACAATACGAACAGTATATTTAACAAAAACCGGTAAACAGCGATTACAGTGGTTTTGCAAAGACATTTCAAGAAATAAAATCACACCTGAACCACCAGGAAGTGGTTCAGGTGTGATTTTGTTTCTTGAAATGAACAGTATTTCTGTATTTAGGATAAAACTGCACCGAACCGGTCGTGTCGAAAAGGTAAACAGTCAGTAGCGATCAGGAAACCTATTTCTGGTACCTTGTCGTAAATATCGAAATGTACAAACGTGTCGAGCATTCTTCTTGCAAATGCTTCAGCAGTAATTAGGGATGTGCGATACTGGAAAAATTCGAGGCGAGCTGAGTCGAGTACGGAACATATACTCAAACTTGGCTCGTTGCTCGCATCCATACTCGAAAAACTTGGATTCGGTGAAAATGCGATAACTTCGCCAATTTTGGACCGATTTTGACGTTTAAATATACCAAATTCATCGTCTCGACGAGGGCTTTTCGGTGGTGCAAACTAAAAGCCACCAGACCAAACCATTTTAAAGTTATATCCTGAAAACTGGAAAACTAGTTGTAGATATTGACCCACACAGTCTAACCATCTTAGTTATTACACTAACAAATACAAAAGACACTTGCAAAATAAGAGTTAACCAAATGCTCGAACTCGGCTCGATACTCGATTCTTCTGTTGCAAACTCGGCTCAGCTCGATTAAAATAATTCAACTTGCACACCCCTAGCTGTAATTAATTTTAACCCTTAGGGATGGGTGTGTCCAAGTGCACCTGTGCTTTTAAACACGAGCGCATCTAATACCGATTTCACACGTAATAATTCGTCGCGTGTTGTGGCCGTACCGTACTGTGCCGCTCCAAGCTGCTCTGCTCCATGGCCACGTTCCAAACGCGACTTGATTTCACACGTAATAAATAATGAAACATGGCCGGCCACGTTTTTTGACGGCTCTCTCTCTCTCTGATGGTCAAGCTTGGAACCCAACTACGGAAACGGAAATTAAAGCAGACCGACGAAGTGAAACTTGGCAAATGTTGAGCAGGCACTGTTCGTTTGGTTACCTGAACTATGTGCAAGGAAAAAAAAACTTGGATTGGCAAAAATTTTTACCAGGGAACGACCTGTCTACCGCTTTTCTCTTTTGACCTTTTTTCCCCCTTTGTTTTTTTTTTTCGCAACCCTTTTTTTTTAATCTGCTGGTTTTTTTTTCCATTTGCTGTTTGTTTTTAAAGATTTTTTAAAATCTTTTCTCAGAACCAGGCCACCTGAGCGTTACTAATAAGTCTGTTGAAACAGGTTTGCATTCAAAGGTTAGTGTCAGGTTTAAAATACCGTTATGTTACCTCAACCTCATTAACTTTTTTTCGCAATCATCAGTTTTCGCATGTATAAAGTCGCGATGCTATTTAAGAAATACGTGTTCGGTGCAAATAGGTAGCACGTTTTGCACGTCGCCTCCGTTTAGTTTTGTGGCCAATTCTCCCGCCACAAAAATTCTGACTTTAGGCCTAAACGTTTGTCGACACTTTCTTAATTTGTTAGTCAAAAACTTAACGCTTAAAGCTACGTTTGTTAGTCGTAGTCTGCTTTGATTAGATCGTCAGTTTGTTACGGGAGCGAACAGCGTGTTGCATTATGGGGTCGCAGGCCGTTTCGTCACTCCACGCAGCGCGGCATGGCATGCATTACGATTCACACGTAATAAAGCGAACCGCTCTGCTCCGTACAGTACTGAACCGCACCGGCCACGTTTTGCAACGCGGCCAAGCCGGCGTGCAAAATCACGGCCACGTTCTGCCACGTTCGCTTTATTTATTACGTGTGAAATCAAATTGCAGGGTTCGGAGCGGCACTGCACGCTTTATTTATATTGTGTGAAATCGGTATAAGAAACATTATCATTGTAGGTAAACAGTTCTTCTATAAAACATCTATCTTGTTGGGGTAAATTCATGGTAAAACAGATTAAAAAGACAACCAGCCTGAGTATATGCTAACATAGCTGAATATTTCCCGCAAAGGAGTCATTTCACTTGTCACCCGTTCAACATCACATTTTAAATTCATCCTGATGCTGCTGCACGGAGGATCGGTAAAATATTGAAATATGCTAGCCTATACTCAAAGCTGGGTGAGTCATTTTAATTTTACCATAAGCACTCCTTCTATTGGCCAGATTGAGAACTTCCAGCTACTTACAGTAAAACCAAAAACTGGATGTGACGGCACAGTTTATTTACGTTAAAAAAGACGACTTAAGTTTTATTCTTTTACTTCAAGCATGTGATAAGTAGAAATGTGCGATAGTCGAAAAATTCAAGCCAAGCTGAATACGCAACTTGTACTCAAACTCCGACTGATTGCTCATTTTCATACTGAAAAAACCGGATTCGATGAAGATATGATAATGTTACCAATTTTGACCGATTTTGACATTTTCGTCGTCTCGACCTACCCCTCACCTGCTCACATCTCACCACTCTTTTCTCGTGACCAAAAACCGATTCCGTTTACGGAGGCGGGCGGGGACTGTTTTGTAACACAGTTTCGTCAGATTCTACTCGTAAAACTTGGATTTCCTGCGAGACCAAGTTCCCTGGTAGAATCTTCATTTCTACTTCACAGAATCCTCCACACTGTGTTACAAGATTGGGACAGATTAATAAGCAATGCACCAATCTACAGGAATCGTACCTTAATGCCTGCAATGCCCACTTCACCTAGTTCCTATGCCCCAGACTAGCCAGGGCCCCAATGGTCAGCTGCTGCCGTATTTTAGTACTGGTTCCAAAGTAAGGCCCTTCCCACCGTAGGGGGTATGGTCCTTTAACGGCCAGGGCAGAAAGCCGGACAAACCAAGCCGGCATAACCACCACCGCTCGACGTACTCGATCGTTCAACAACTTGTCAATGCAGCGGTTTAGTAATGGACACCGTGGAAAGAGGCATGGGAAGAACTGTTCCCAACTGACACTAAAAGCATCGCTGAACTCTGACCCGTGGCATCGTACCCAGGCACCAAACCTCTGCAATTGGGCCGTGGCTTGTGAAGCAGATAAATTGACCTCCGGTGTACCAAACCACGCACAAATTTGCCGAAACACTGCGAGGCACAACATGAAGTCAAACTTGTCTGTAAACACTCGGGACAACCCATTGCCGATACGTTCATTCAACCGTCCTGGTAAAAAGCTGCCTTCACCACACAGCCGAGCTGCTTCCGTCGCCATTCTAGTCTGTGGACCAGGACATTTTTTGTTCCCTTAACGAACGCCCAACGCCAACTCGGCCATCTTATACTATCCTCAAACCGGCAAAATACTACCGAATTACTCTCCAACGCATGCAACTCCAAATGCTGGTCAACTGGAAAATATGGCGGGCTTCAAACCCACTAAACGGTTACGACTGTTCGCGCCAGCGGCAAGAAAGAGTGGGAGACACGAGCAGGAGAGGGCAAGGTGGAGTGGAGACGGAAATAGCACGGTTTTTTGAATGAACTCCGCGTTAATGAGCGCAATGACGTAGTTAAAAGCGCCGATGGGCATGGAAGGGATCCCAATCTTGTAACAGTGAGGAGGATTCTGCGAAGTAGAAAGTAAATTGCACTGCACTGTGTACATGCAGCGATGATTGTGTCGTCAAGTGACCATCACACATTAAGTAAATACAGATGCAAACCTATTTACATTGCCATGGCAGGATCGGCAAGTTTTTGCCACTAGCGGCGGGGATAACAGTTAGGAGGTAAGCCCTACCTCTAAGAGGAAGTCGAAGGGTAAATTAATCTGGTGGTTATCACTTAGAAGACGAGTTGGGTGGAAAGACGATTTACCCCATAGTCCCCGGGCAAACATTACCTCGGAGGTGACAAACCCAAGAGGTAAATAGTTGGTGATAACAGTTAAGAGGTAGCCCATTGACAGCATGGCACACACCAGTCTGACACGATACCGATTCTCGAATATACAAACTTTCATTAATATGCGATAAAACTACTACTAGTTAACTTACTTTTTGATCATGTGTTCATACAGGAATGATGGCATAATTGTAACTGTAATGATATTGCCACCAGCGTCGATGATGCCTCTCACTTCTTTGTCTTTTAGGCCAACCACATTTTGACCATTTACCTATAAGAAAAAATGTATCAAGCATTTTCAGTAAGTACGGTATTTCTAAACAATCTGCAAGCTGACTGACGCCCACTGTAACACTGCAGCCACGTTCACTTCAAATCCATTTGCAACCCAGAATGAAAACCAAACTTATAATTCTGGTTTAAGAAAGTAAGGGCCACGAAAAAACAAAAAATCTGGTTTGGGGCATTTATTACAAAAAAGGCATCAGATAACTTGGCTTATACTCACAGTTCGATAACGCAAAACCAAAAGCCAAATATCTTCAAAGGTTTTCCCCTCGAAACTTGCGAATTTTCGACAACCTTTACTGGTTGTCTTCGTCAGGCAGTTAAGCCACCGGCACCCACACTCACAATCCTTCCAAACCCAACGAACTTCCAAAATTCTGGACAATTTTGGAAGTTTGTTGGGCTTGGAAGGATTGTGAGTGTGGGTGTCGGTGGCTTAACTGCCTGACGAAGTCAACCAGTAAAGGTTGTCGAAAATTCGCAAGTTTCGAGGGGAAAACATTGGAAGATATTTGACGTTTGGTTTTGCGTGATCGAACTGTGAGTACAAGTCATTAACTTGAAGCAAAGTAGAAATGCTGAGTCGACCGATTTTTCGGTATTCAAAAAAAAAAAAAATATAAATTGGCTTCTTATTTTTTACTTCTGCTTAAAACTAAGCAACCTTACATCTAACACTCTTGATTTATATTTCCGATATTTAAACCCGCAACTTGCATCACACTTGCTGGATAAACTGAACTGCAACGAAGATTTGTGCTATTTGCAATAACTGACTACCGCGTTTCCCCGAATATAATACAGCACTTTTTTCAAAGTTGTACCTTTGAAACGACGATAGCATCGTCTTATACTCTCATCCAAATCCATAACTCTGCCAAATTCTAACCAATTTTGATGTTTAAATATACCATTCGAATAGTTTTGCTAATCCAAAGCCAGTAGCTCACATAATTTTGGAATTAGCTAGCAAAAACTAAAATACAGGGTGTTTAAAAGAAAACCGTTACATGTCGAATTTTCTAAGTCCAACAACCATTCCCCGTCGCTATAAACCTTATCCCTACCCTCAGTAAAGAAATCATGAAAGTTTATTTGCATTTCAAGTAAGAACGCAAAATGTTAACAAAAGCATGTGACAACCCTGGTAGTTGGGGGGGGGGGGGGTGCAAAACAAACAATAAAAGCCCTTAATTAGATTTCAAGTAAAAAGAAAAAACCATTTATTTGGCCATCAAGCAAAATAGCTAAAAATAAAGGCTTATGCAGGCCTGGTTGATGGGGGAGGGGAACAAAACAAATAATATGTGCATTTATTTTTTTAATTTGGCCTTCAAATAAAATAGCTAAAATAAAAGCATTTACATCATTTGGATTTCAAATAAAAACGCAAAAGGCAAGTATCCACGCCTTAAACAAACCGGCATTCTCTTGGTTTGGAGCCAAAGGCTGTGACTACCCGCTTTGCTCGGGGTCCCCGGGGCCGCCTCACAAAGCTCACGCTGGGACTTAGTTTTTCGCTGTTATACGTTGAAGGCAATTTTTTGTATGAAATTTGTGGGTTCAAAAATACAATTTGTCTTATTTTGGACAGCGAAACCCCTTTATAATGACGTCTTAGGGTCCTTGGAATTAGAATGTTAATATAAGATTTATTGTTATAACACAGTACTTTTGCATGCATTTTTACAACAGGTTTATTGTTTGAAGGCGCATTGTTATAAGGAGGTTTAACTGTAGTATCACATTCGGTAAAGTACGGTACCCGTGGTAAACCTTTTATTAATGAAACGCGAATTATTTTAATACAAAATGTAAAAAGTTTTTTTTTTCCGAACCATTAAAGGGACACCCGGCCTGCTTTATAACATTCCACGTGCCAAATTACAACTACGCGCAGATCGTCATCCGAGCAATTACAGTGCCAAGGTCGGCAGGAGTGGTAGCTGCGTTCCGCGCATAGCTGCTGTCTCTGTTGGCTTTGTAAATAGTACAAGAGACAGAATCAAGTCAACGATTGTGTCGTCACAAACGGAAATGATTCTCGTATTTTAAAATCACAATTTATAATTTTCTAGGCTAGTGTCTTATAATTTTGCTTCGGTGATCTATTGGAATAATTAATTTTAATTTTTATCGAATGAGTCTACCGGTATTAGATTTTAGATCTCATGGTAATTATTAGAAAATTAGTAGATGTACACACAGAGAAGAAACGTCATGATTATTGTACGCGCGCAATGCATCGTTTAGTGACAGGTCGTTCTTAAATATAGTTTACAATATTCAACAGAAAATCTCCTAGACGCCACATTTTAAAACGGTTTTTTAGCAAGGGAAACACTAACGGTAAGTAAATAGACCTTTGGGGCCGTGCTTGATGTGGAGGATCGAGAAAAATAGCGCTGGGAGGTATATCCCTTTAATCACCACAACTGTGTGATTCTAACAATTACGTCTTTAGGACATTGGTTGCTAGGGGCACCAACAATCTTACAGTTCTGAGAAAAAGGAATCCGAACGCATGCCCTCCCTCAGCACAATGAGCACGATATGGACAACACTTAAAATCAATCAGACGTTTCTGCTATTTTGCTTGCTGAAACGGTATTCGTTTCGCGCTTATCAGGACTACACTTATCTCGCCGAACGGCTTAATACCCTGGGAGACAGATGCAAAAGATGTTTTTATTTCGATTTTGGCGTTCAAGCATACCTTTTTGTTTTTTTTTAAAGGTAATTCATCCGTTGTGTCGTTGTTAAGTTCAACTCTAGCAAACCTAGAAAATCTAGAAAAACTCAAAATCAGGTCCCGCAAAAACAAGCCAGTAGTTCACAAAATTTCGCAAACCAAACGACACTCCCCACCCTGCTTTTAAACAGAAAGTCGCAGACCAGCTGAAATATTTCTGGAAATATGCAAAATTTTGTCCACTGAGCCAGCCAGCCAACCAACGTTAAAACAGAGCGAAAGCCAGTTTACAAATATAAACGTTGGCTTACAATATGGAGTTCCAGGAGCTACATCTGCGATTCCAGGAATGAAATTTGCTCCTTACATCTAAATAATTTCACCCCTGTAATTAACAACGCCATTAAAGGTTGGTTTGGTTACCTCCAACAAATGATGATCCACAAGAAGTCCGTTACGAGCTGCCGACGAGTCCTTCACAATAAGGTTGATTTTCCCATCCTTGAAGCCAAATCCAATATGGCCAACGCTGTCTTTGTGAAGAGTCACAGTACGCTCAAAAGGCCTAAAAAGAAATTTTAAAGTGAAGAAAACCGTGATTATCACAAATCATGTTTGTTACGGCTAGACCCCTCTCATTTCACCGAAACACATTGACTGGCCAATCAAAACCAACCATAAGGGTGATGTAAGACTGCCACATAAGGAAGTTAGTTTTCTGATAGCTAAGCCGTAGATGCTGAATGAGGACAAACCCAGCATTTTACCTGCAGCTTCTCAAGTCACAATAAATTTATCGACTTTCTAAAAATCAAAGTACGACTGAAGCAACAATCACTTAAAATTCTTGATTTATTAGAATTTCAACAGACTATAAGAATTCTTATGTAGTAAAAAAAATAAACTTGTAAAATTTGTGTAAAATGGCAACAAAAAAAAAAGATGTTTGTTGCATTTTTAATAAAGATAAGTCATCTGAGGCCAACCATTTTTTGTGTCAAAATTGGAAAGATTGAAGTGTATAGATACAAATACGTTAACAATGAAAGTGATAGGGGAAAATTACTGAGCTAATTACTAAGGTGATAGCTATACATATAGACTGCGTAAGCTTTTTCACTTATATTTTTTCCTGTCCCGCCAGTCGCACATATTTTGTGACGAACCTGTTTAAATACCAGCAACCAGCGATAATCAAAAGACATTGTTAGGAGGAAAAATAACACTTTACCACCACAGATGAAAACTGTCACTGTTTACTTGAATTTTCTGAGAAATGCCAGTTCTCCATCGTTAGAAGCATTCTCCAAAACGGAGTTTCAAAAACGTCACATGCTTGTAAATCTATGGGGGGGGGCCCCCCCCCACCTTCGTGAAAGTGAAAAATCTTGCGTACCCGTCACCCATAGCAGGTTGTATACAAAGTGCCATGCCGAGACTGTAATACAATCTTCATCGGAGAGACCAAATGCTAGCTCAAGGTCAGAATTCTAGAATAATTGGGTGACACCCGTCGAGGAAAGAAATTTAATGGAAACACCACACAAGGCAAAGAACTTCAATGCTTGGGACAGTGTCTCAGTATTGATACAAGAACGAACACCAAGCAGGCAAGAGAGCTTGAGTCTTCGGCCATTAAAAGGTTCTCTCAAAGGCAGGTAACACTCATGAATTTGTCTGGCTCTGCGTGAAATGGTACAGCTGTGCATATAGTTGTGCATATCGACCTGCTGCCAAGCTGAACGACAAGTGGAGCCTACTTGGCGATCCGACTATAGACATCAGTGGTCGGAGCGGGCCTTCACAGTGAATTTAAATTTGTGTGCACCAGGATGACAAGTTTTTGATACTGAAGAGTGCTTCTGATGATGGAGAACGGACATTTCTCCGAAAATTCTAGTAAACATTGACAGTTTTCTTCTGAGGTAGTATAGTCCTAATTTTTCTCCCTAATAGAGCCCCTTTAGACCAATTAAGTACACTAAAAAAAAAATCAATTCAACTTATACAGGAAATCGGTAGATTTCACAGCACCAGCAAAGGTATCGGAAAGTTAAATGACGTTGGTAAAATTTAATTACGTGGTTATTGGGAACACATGGCCACATGCATTGGTTTGGAGGGCCGCCAAATTTGAATTCGTTGGTAACAACAAAAACGAAGAAAGATGTGTAAGAAGTCCCAATAATCCTTGAAGCCTGATGAAATCGCCTGTATGGGGACGAAAATTTGCAAGACAAAGTGTTTGTCCATGTTCTGGAAGTGTGCAGACGTTTTTATTTCGGTAATTGTTTAAGTTGTCAAATAAAACGTAAGTATTATATATAGGCTACTCCACAACGAAATTTAGCTATAGTATAGTGTTTTTTGTGAGGGATGTGCGATACCACGGATTCTCAACTAGATACCGATACTTTTGTTTTCAAGTGTTGGTAACATAATATTTTCTTGATACCGACTTTCCCCCGATACCGATACTTTCTTCGATAAGATACCTTTTCCGATTACTATTAAGTTTTCAATACCGATACTATTTTCCGATACTGGCGCCTTTTTTAAGAAAAAAGTTGGAATAAGCAACACCAAATGATTTAATCCATAGCTTCCTTTATTCCTTAATTATAATTAACCTTCAGACTTTAAAAATAGTTCAGATGTCAACTGCAATAGCTTAGCTTCCTTTTTTACATTAAAAATCAGCCAGCATAATTTTGAGTTTTGAGAAGCTATTTAAATGTTCTTGATTGAGTTTTTATAAGCGCTCGCTGGTAAAACATTTTATAATACAATGTTATGTTTAAGGCTGTACCAAACCGAACGAACCGAACCGAACATGGCCGAACAGAGTGTGTTCGGTTCGGTTCGGTGTTCGGTCTTTCAAACGCAAAATACCAAACCGAACATATTTTCACTTCTAATCGGCGGATTTTGATGTTTGAATACACCATTTTGAAGGTTTTTTTTGCCAGCTTTCTGTTGGTCCAAACCACAAGTTCCTAGCTCTAACGGTTCAGAAGTTAAAAGGGAAAATGTAAAAGTAGTGGAGATTTTTTATATTTAAACAGGGTTTCAACATCTATGGACTTACAAGTCCATGTGAAAATACCTACATTTGTTAAGAAACTTGTGCTTAGATGAATCTTTGTGAACTGAGTACTTTTACATTTAGTTTAAGTTAGATTGGTTTGGTACATTTTTGTTCGGTTCGGAAGTGTTCGGTGTTCGGCTTATTTAAGGTTTGTTCGGTTTGGTTCGGTTCGGCTGAAAAATTCTCGTTCGGTACAGCCTTAGTTATGTTCATAAATATGATGCAATAACCAGTACCAGATTTAGGGTTTTTTCCATTTTTAAACCTACCTGTCTCGAACAGCCAATCTAATGTTGTTATTTCCTAACTTCTTGAAAATGTCGTGCACTTTGTTGACGTTGTATCCAGCTACATTTTCCCCATTGATTTGAAGGATCTGATCTCCAAACCTTAGTCCACCCAAAGCGGCTGGCGAATTCTTTGAAACCAGTGATACGAACACCCCTTTGCTAACGTCTTTCACCCGTAGACCAACTCTTCCATTGCCGTCCTTACACAGGACTATTTCCCGCACGCCATGAGTAACCTCTGCCCTGCGTAAGCCGAGAGATGAGCCAGACAGAGGAGCAACCATGCCGGCAAGGTGGGAGGCGGACTGTTGTGGAATGGCTACATGTTGCTGCAAGAACAATATTAAACCAAAATATTAGCATAATTAGCAGAGTTCTGAAGGTATAAATTACTTCAGCAGGTATTTCAATTCAAAA